>BDUI01005182.1:22298-32932 GCA_002335545.1 Apodemus speciosus
AAAGGAGATGGCTGGCCCAAATTGGGATCCAGCTCAATGGGAGGCTCCAAGGCCTGACACTATTACTGATGCTATGATGTGCTTACAGGTAGGAGTCAAGCATGGCTGAGAGGCCCAACAAGCAGCTGAGTCAGATGCTGATACTTACACCCAACCAATGGACAGGGACCTCTGTAGTTGAATTAGAGAAAGTCTGGAAGAAGCTGAGGAAGAGGGTGACCCCATAGGGAGACCAGCAGTCTCAACTGACCTGGACCCCTGAGATCTCTCAGAAACTGAGCCACCAACCAGGCAGGATACACTAGCTGACATGAGTCTCCCAACACATATACAGGAGAGGACTGCCGGGTCTGGCCTCAGTGAGAGAAGATGCCCCCATGCCTTGAAAGACATGAGGACCCTGTGAGTAGGGGGATCTGGTGGGGTGGTAGGGAGACATCCTATTGGAGATTGGAGAAGAGGAATGGGATGAGGAACAGTCAGAGGACAGGATGGGAGGGAGATGATAACTGGATTGTAAAACGGATTAAAAAATAATACATTTCAAAAAAGAAATACCTCAGCATAAAAGGAGGATTTAGACAGTGATAATGTACTAAAAATGGAAATGGCAAATTGTCAAATTAGTTGCCCACATGAATGTAGATATTTTTACATATGGAAGTATTATTTCTAAAAGAAAAAAAAGTAACTCATCTGTTTTTTTCCTCTTTGTTCTCCAATCCATGGTCCTGGACATCATTTATTATCAGTATGTTGGCAATGATTGCACACAGCAGCTGTTGCAACATTAAATACTTATCATTCTTAATATAAACATAGAGGTCTAGATAAGACTTGCATTAGACATGATTTTAATTGGCAACTAGATTAATAATTATTAAATATTTAGACATCTAGGATATAGTTTTCATCAGTCCTCTTGTTCTGATTTCAGTATACATAAAATAGTTCTTCTGTGATGATAGGAACAATGACAGGAATCTGCTCTCCTTCACCTAAAGTTCCATTTTATAAATAATTTGGGCTTAGAAAGGTTGTGTAACTTGGGGATGGAGAGTTGGCTCAGTGGTTAAGAGCAGGTTGCTCTTGCAGAGGATACAGGTTTGATTCCCATACATGGCAGCTCACAATCTTTGGTAACTTCAGTTCTAGGGGATATAACATCCTCCCCTGGTCTCTACAGACACTACATATATGTGATTTACATACATAATGCACATACATACATACATAATACATACATACATACATACATATAAAATAATAAAATAAATCTTTTAAAGATTAAAAAGAAAATCACACAATTTGCCCACAGTCACTCTTTTAAGAAATGACAGGAGAACAACCTGAATTCTAGAGTACTTTCCCATGAAAGTATTAAGACCATTGTGTTCTTGACTTTAATGCTATACTGATTCCTAAAATAGCCAAAACCAAAGAACCCACACATTAAAGAATTTATTGGTATTACGAATTAGAGGTGATGTATTTGTCATTGAATTTTCCTTTTCTCTCATTTATAATATGTATTTTATCTGAAAAGTCTTGTCAAAATTCTAATCAAAAAATTATCTGTAGCACTTGTTTCCGCTTTAGGTCCATTTTACATGTTTCCCTTCAATAGCAAATATATTTCCCTCAGATGTTTGATTGGCAGGTTCTTTCTTGTCAATCAAGTGTCTGCTCAAGTGAAATATCCTTGGTAATAAAATCTTTCATTATCCAGACTAAATTCGTGTAAGTATGCACATATAATACAATACATTATATGTCATTCTACCACATGTTCCTGCTATGTTTACTTTTAACATTTACTACCATCTGAAATTCTTATGTGTTCATCATCTACCACCACTACAAAAATGCTAAGATCAACACTAAAGGATTAATTTTAGGTATCTTTTTTCATTAATTATCAAATATCTGTTGAATATAAACAAAATAAGTTGGGAATGAGAATCATAGATACTAGACATATTTAATAAAGTGAGTTTTCTGGTTTATGCTACCAACATTAGAAGAACATAGATTCCCAACATGAAGATCTTCATCTGTTCAGATATCTGAGGAACCTCACATGTGCTTCTGAATAAATTCTAGTTTGTTATAATTTAAAATGTATAATCCTCAAATGCTTCTTCAATAAGCCTAAAGCAATGAAATTCTAAGTTATCCAATTTGACCCATATGTAGGGCATTGTCTCTGCCTCATCTCTAGTTTACACCTCGGTTTCCATAACCTGTTTATCTTCCCTTTCTTTTACTCCTCCATGCTGCTGTGTCAGGGACTCCTGAGATTATTTCTCTCTTCATCCCTTTCAGAGACTTTGAGTCTAAAGGTGTTTTTGTACATGTCCTAGAATCTATCAACATATTCCTTTATTCTTCCAAATCTTTGTGATAAATCCTCTTAGTTAGACAAAGCAGATAATTCAGCGGATTGACCAAGATAATTGTTATTATATAAAGATGCCAGACATTCTAAATGTCAGGAAAAATATCTCTTCCCTTTATTTAAGGCAGAGTACACCAAATCAGCATTAAATTCTGAAAATGGGTTACTAGGTCTGCTATAATATCACTGATTTAAAATTCTATCCCAGGTTTTGAAATTGAAATTAAAGTAATAGATGGGTCATGGCCAGTTCTCATGCTCTCTTCCTGCTGAGTTGACATCAAACCAATCCAATAAACCCAGTCACTATAAAAAGGAAAAAATCAACCTATGTATGATAACCAAGTTTTTTTCATTCCATGGATGCACAAAGCACTTTCAAGGATAGCTGAACTATAGTCAGCTAGATGCACAACTGTCTCCACTGTGTGATAGTCACAGTTCAAATTCAGCCTCAAGGCTATAGACTATATTCTGACTTTAAACACGTGAATGTTTGACTCACTGTTATTGACAGTTTAGGGCAACTTCTCAGCATCTTTTATGCTTCATCTGTTCAGATATCTGAGGAACTTCGCATGTGCTTCAGAATAAATTCTGTTTTCTGCTGATTCCAAAAAAAAAATCACTTCTACCCTCTTCTATATATTTCCATATCTAGACATAGTTGCTGAGAGCTATGTCACCTTCCCATCTGGCTCTTCCCTTGTGCCACATTCACATCATTCCACGCCTAGTAGGATACTTTAAAGATGAATCTCTATTCATGAAGACAGATAATATTCACAGCATCTCTCCTTTCTCTTTGTTCCCCCAGTTTTTGATGCTTTATATCCCAGGTGAATCACCTAGGCAGTGTGTTACTTTGTCCAGTCATGGAAGCCTTTCATTCAGTCATGAAGGATTCCTAGATCAGGGATCCCGGGACAATGAGCTGGTAAATGTGCCTGATAATGCTGTGTAACTGCTCTTTGCCTTGTCCCTTCTGTGGCAACCAAAGAGCTGCTTGCTGTGCTTCCAGAAAAGAAGGACACTGGAAGCAGGACAGACTTGAAATGGATTCAATGATTACAATAATTCAGCATATCCCATTAACTAAAACTGTGAGTGCAGGAGACCAAAGGAAGGCTCCTATATGTTCAATGCAGGCAACCTGACTTCAAAAGTTGCAGTAATTTTTAAATGTGTAACTGGATAATGTGGAAAGACTATTGTACAGGAGAAGCTACTGCAGGCAAAAGTGTTGTACTATAGCAAATGGCTTTGGTAGTTCCTGGGGACAATCAGCACCAAATCCTTGAGTCTCCTAAGGACTTAAGCATAGATAGAATCCAGAACTAGCACTATAGACTTCAAAAAAATCTAAGTCACAAACAACTTATGGGCCATTTTACCCCTATAACATCCTTCTTGTTCAAAAATGGTAAAGGAGTTCCCCCTGTCTACTCCTCTTTAAATGAATGGGAAAGGCCTCAAGATGCTACCATGTTTTTAAGCAAAGAACTGAGGCTGTACAAGTAAGTTTGGTTTGGTTAAAACCAAGAAAAACTGAGAATCAAAAATCACTCCAGTGGGAATTGAGGAAAAAAAAACAGCAGAGGTTTCAGGACTAAATGGAAGGAGAGGCTTTTCTTCATCAGTTTCCCACCTTCCTCTGAAAATTCTGTTTTAGATAGAAGAGTATGAACCACTTCTATTTTTCTTTTTCAAGAAGAGTCTTCTCCCCTTGATGGTGGATGCTTAGTTATATGATGATAATAAATATAATCACTTACCAACATGAGGTAAAACACCAATCAGTTATTTTCAAATAATTCAGAGTGATTTTCAGTTAAGGGAGGACCATGAAAGTACACTAAAGGCATAGGCAGTCTAGTACTTTGCCTGTTCTGAATCCAAAACTTCTTCTAATGTCCTAAGTGTATACCTCTGTACATTAATCCCAGTGACCAATTACTAAGAGAAAAATAACTAACAGAAAGAAAAAAAACTACTCATCGTGAGTTCTGTAATTTTAAAGCAGCTTTTAGCGAGAGCAAGATAATATTTGCAGCAAATATTGTAGATTTGTTGGATGCATGGGCTCAGCAAAGGTAAGATAAAAAGGTCTAAAGAACACACACATATGGAGTTGGTAATCCCATAGTTTGAGCTGCTGAGTATAAGCAAAAAGAAGTGGAGGAGGCTTCTTATGTGGCCATATCAGAAGATTATAAATGGAATCAAGATTACAGATGAGGATAAGACTGGAATATAGAAAAGCCCTAACTTACCTGGAGTCAAGAAAGAAGAAGGTAGTGAACATGATAGAAATCTGAAATTTACAGTGGATTAAACAAGGCAGGTAGACAATGGCAGGGCAGGGCAAAGGCACCTTACTGCTGATCATATGAGAATACCAAAGAAGCTCAAAGGTGAATACCAAAGTGATGGCCATCTTGGGCGTGTATGAAAATGTTACAGTGTGGTCAAAAGGTACTTGCTGACAGGAACCTAGTGTGGTGGTTCCTTGAGAGGTTCGGCCAGCAACTGAGCAATGCAGATGTGGATGCTTGGAGCCAACCATCAGACTGAACTCAGGGAACCTGATGGGAGAGTTGGTCGAAGGACTGGAAGAGCAGAGTGGGATTGCAACCCCATTGGAAGAACAACACAGGTTGGCCCGACCACCCAGTTTTCCCAGAGACAAGATCACCAAACACCGAGTGTACCTGGAGGGATCCATGGCTCCAGATACATATGTAGCAGAGGATGGCCTTGCCTGACAGCAATGGAAGGGGAGGCCCTTGGTCCTGGGGAGGTTTGATGCTCCAGCGTAGAGAGATGCTGGAGTGGTGGGGCAGGAGAGGGTGGGTGTGTGGATGAGCACCCTCATAGAGGCAAAGGGGAAGGGGAGGACAGGTGTGGGATGAGGGTTTGGTGGAGGGATAACCGGAAAGCAGGATATCATGGGATGGGGATCTGGTGAAGGKGGTAACCAGGAAGTGGAATATCATTTGAGATGTAAATGAATGGAATGATCAATAAAAATGAAAAGAAAACGAAAGGAAAAAAGAAAATGTTATGATGACCATTATTGTGTAAAATTAATAGATGATAACTTTAAGACATGATTGTCAAAAGTCACAAAAGGGACTAAGGAACTACTCTGGCTGCTTATCTGAATTGTCTAGTTTACTTGATCTTCTATTTCTCAGAAATCCTATGAAATAGGCCTTTAGAAGCAACTCTTCTAAAAGCCCTAGCCACACCACATACTACGTGAATCAGGATCTGTAGAATAAAGCATTGGAGGCAACATCTTTAGAAGTTTCTGGGTATTTGCAATGACGAGTGAAGGTTAAGAACAACTGCTTTAAGGTACTGAGCAGCTGTCAGTGATTATCACAGGATAAACTTCTCAGAAAGGCTTCTGAGTAAAATGGAAATGTTAGCAGAGACTTACAGAATATGCAATATTTAGGCTGCAGATGGAAGACATTTGAAAATAAGGGATATCATGGAGATTATAGATCTTACCATGCAAAAAGGGTTGTCCAATCCAATCTAATCCACCTGCAGTGGACTGAGTATCATTGTGCATCTTTATAAGCTGGACAAGTCAAAGAAACAGAATGTATTGAAGGCCCTGAGATTTGAATCAGCAAAATTAATCTGCGCAGTGTCATAAGTAATTCAAATGAGGAATCTTTTTTAAATATATAATCTCAATATTTTTATATTTTACTCATTTCCATGTGTTCCCTGTCTCTTTGGCACTGATTTCCTAAATTTCCCTTAGAAGAAGTCCAAAATGAATTCTGATTAAATAGGGTAAGCAAAATTTTCCTCTCTTTGGAAGAGATAGATAGGTAATGCTGATATTCTGTTCTCAAAGCTTACAGTCCCTGTCTTCTTCAGAGATTAGGAAATGGCAGGTCTCTTGGTAAACACTGACCTAAACCATACGATGCCAAGGGTCTTTTCCTTGGCTCCTTGGAAAACACTGTTGTTCCAAAAATTGATGGGTAAAGGAAAGTACCGCAAAGCAGCCCTGCACTTCTCTCTCAATACATCTTATTAGATGCTTTATTTCTTGCCCCCCCCCAAGAAAGACTATGGCATATAAATGCTCCCAATTTCTTGAGTCCCTTATCATATATTTCTCTATAACTAAACCTATCTTGCATGTTACACAAGAGAAAGGGTACTTCTTTTAATTCAAGAAGAAGCCTTAATATAGAATACAACTTTCAACACTTCCTTAAGAATTCTGCTCTCATTCCATTGATCGGCAATTTTATTGTCTTATTCTTCTCTGCACATAAAAATTTCTGCATCTCTCATGTTAAGCAAACAAGCAAATCTTTTCAAACGAATGATGGAAGGATGAGGGAGTGAGACTTGTGGCTCAAGTCCTCTCTTCCATCAAACACTAAGAACCAACAATTTGATCATTTAATTCTTAGCTTTCTCACCTGCAAAACACGGATGAGAGTAGAAGCCCACGTATGAAAATTAGATGAGATATTGAGCACAGAATGTTTTGATGCCTATTCTTGGTTGTCAACTTGATTATATCTCGAATGAACTACAACCAAAAAATTGAGGGGCATGCATGTGAGGAATTTTGGCTTAACTTAATTAACTTAAGTGGGAATATCTACCTTCGATTTCAGATCTTTGAGGTAGGAAGAAACTCCATTAATCTAGATCTTGAAATGGGAAGACACTCCTTTAATCCAGATCTTTTGAGCTGGGAAACCCACCTCTAATATGAACCACATTTTCTGCTTGAAACTCATATAAGGACACTGAATAAGGAAGCTTGTGCTCTTTACCTGCTTGCTCTTGCTCTCCTAGTAAGTCCATTCCTTCACTGACATTAGAGCCTACTTCTTCGGACGCCAATGTCAGCTGAGATATCCGGCCTTGTGGAATAAGCAACTAATTGAATTTTGAACGTTCTGTTCATTACCAGCTATTGTTGAATTAGCTGGACCACATACTGTAAGATATTCTAACAAATTCACTTTATATAGGGAGAGATTCACTATGTAAGTTCTGCTACTCTAGAGTACCCTGACTAATAACATGCTCATCACAGAGACTATCACATATTCATCACTCAGTGACTTTTAATTCTGGCTACTAGATATGATAATTATTGACAATAAAATATAACCCAAATCAAAATATGTGATTTCTAATCCATTTAAGTTTGTTTCTCTGCGTGTACTCATTTAGTGGACAAATTTAGGATTATGATTCTCCATTTCAAATCTAGAAACCCAAGATTATCCTAGCCTCTCCTCACCCTTACTCCCCTTTCCTCCTCATTGTCAACCTCAGCCTCATTGTCTTCCTCCTTCCTTTAGCGCTATTACTGTCATCACTAAAATAAATCATTTTAATTTCCTTCATCACTGAACTTTGCCTCTTGCTAACATGGTCTAACTAGTCTCCTTGTCACTCCCCCAACTTCTTACCTTCCTCACAAGACTCATCAGTTCCTCCCTACTGAGCAACATGTCTACATGTGCCTATACACTCTGGACCAAAGGGGAACACATTTTAGATACTCCACCTGCTTATGTTAAATGTTTATTTAATGTTATTTAATTAAAGTGCAGTTCCTTGGTCACACATTCTGTTGGTTTTGTTTCTCTATAGAAATCGACTAATACCAAGGCACAGAATGATGGAGGAATCCCATTAAACTTGTGCTCAAATAGGCTTGTCTGAGTTGCTGAGTGATGAAGTCAGATTAAAGAGTAAATGAATGAGTGTGTTATGGTGAAATAATGGCAGATATTATGATTTCTATTTTCAGAACTTGGCAACAAAAGGAAGCAATGAGATAAGATAGTATCTGTGAATGATGGAGGGATTTTTATTTCACTTTAGAGAACTCATGAATAGAAAGTAATGAAATAAGAGAGACTGATAGAATTAGCAAATGTTCTGAAATTGATGGAGTGTGTAGTCCCATCTCAAGAAGGAATAGGAAAATTTACAACCCAAACAGAATATCTAGCTTTAAAAAGAATAGAAATATTTCTTTGGCAGAAATGGAAGAGAAATGACAAGAAACTAAAAATACAGAGAAATTCTGACTAGGTGAGATAAGTATAAAAAAACTCAAAGAAAAATATAAGAAAACTATTTTAAAATAAGAAGTATCTTGATTTTTCTCTTATGAATAGTTCCCATCTTTTCACAAAGAAGCAAGCAAGATCATCTGCTAAGCATATAGGGTTTTAGAATCCATAGTTGGTACACAGAAATATCTGAAACATCTATTGTAGTTAATGTGGCAGGGTGTCAGCAAGGATGGATGTAATATTTGCTGACTGAAGCAGAGATGCAGGAAGTAGATGAGGGAATTTCATGCCTCCATTTATCTGGGATTACAGGGTAGAAATCACTAAATTGAACACAGGATAAAGTCATAGGGTATAATGGCTCAAGAACATTAGAGCAACAGTTAGTGGCATGGCTGGACATGGATCCTCTAGTAGACAGGAAGGTAAGAATAGCTAAAAAAGAACACTATGAACAAAAACAAGAGAATCAATATGAGGCAAGTGTAAGTGAGAGAGTGAGAAATTTCAAAGACTCTAAGTTCCATCAAGAAATATGCCTGAAATTAAGAATACAGAGATGAGATAATTTAAATATTAGTCACTTCCAAAATATGCTTATGGTTGGTTCATAGAAATGGGAAGGAATTTGTTTCATTGGCTACTAGCAATTTCTGTAAATGATCCACCCATTGAAAGTACAGTGATGGTAAATCTTGAGTGTCAACTTGAATGGATCTAAAAATCAATAGAAGACAAGCCACTGGAAATACCTGAGAGGGATTTTCTTCTTGACCAGAAATTTGGATGACATGTACTAAATGGAGTCAGCAACTTCCAGTCGCATCTCAGATAAAAGATCAAATAAAGGTTTGCTTTTACTTGTATGCCTTTGGTCTCACTGGCAAATTCATCTACTCCATTGCTGCTGTTGCTGCTGCTAACTGCTGCATTCATTTCCTTATATAAAAACCAAGATAGCTTAATAGTGACTGCAGAACAGTGGCTCTCCAGACATCCTCTAGGCCTTTAGCACCAGATCAGGACTGCTAAAGTTCCTAGCCTTGTGGACAGAGAAACTATTGGGTTCTTATCCCGTCCAATGTGAAACAGTCAATGTTGCACTGCCCAGGAAACACCATGTAAGCCAGTCTGATAAATAACCAATATGAGCTCATTCTTTCAGTTTTGTTCCTCTAGAGAACCCTGACTATTTTAGCTACCTAAACAGGAAGAAAATAGATGGCACACATGTAAGGCATGAACAGAAGTCAAAGAATATATGTAAAAATATTCTGGGTGGATTTAGAATTTAAGTGAGGTCACACAATGTCAGAAGGAAAAAAGTCCTCCCTCATATGTGGATCCTAGCCTGTGTGTGCATGTGTGTGCGTGCTTGCGTGTGTGTGTGTGTGCGCGCGCGTGTGTAGATAAATGCACATGTTGGCTCATTATAACATGTGGAAAGGAAAACAAGAAAATATGGGATCAGGAAGGTAAGAATTTAAATGCAAAGACACAAAAGACTAACTTTGTTTTCTTAATTAGATTAGAAAATTACTAATCTGGCAAGTTAAATACATGGAAAATTTGAAGTGGGCCATATTTTCTCGGGGTAGGATTATAAAAGAGACATTATTACCTCTCCCACTTCTCACACACCAGGAATGATAGGAGCCAGAGCTAGTTCTCTTATGGGGAAAGCCTAGTTGTCTCCTTTCCTTGAACTAACCTTCCCAGTTAGAGAATAAATGTTCTCCAGTCAAGCAAACACAGGTTCTTCCACTCCTCTTCTAGAATCTCCAATTTGCATGTATTATTTCAGGGATCAGTAAACTATGGCCCTTGGGCCAAATTCATCCCTGTCTGTTTTTGTATGTCCAAAGAAACAAGAATGGTTTTTACATTTAAAAATAATTTTTTAAAACTCAAAAGAAAAAAATGATATTTCACGAAACATTAGTTAAATGAAATTTAAATCTGAGTATCCATAAATAAATTTCTGACAGAACGCAGCCACATTTTCTCATTTACATATTACCCATGGGTGCTTGAGTGCTACAATAACAGAACTGAATGTATTTGTGAAAGAGACTATATAGCCCACAATGCTATAAACATTTACTACCTGCCTCCTTATAGAAAAGTATGTAGATGTCTTCATGGTTGTATTT
>BDUI01005182.1:48236-62254 GCA_002335545.1 Apodemus speciosus
CATGGAATGGCTAAGTTACCTGAGGAGAGTTTTTCCAATTTCAGCACCAATTTGGCCACGAAATAAAGGTTCCTTTTGTGCCAGTTCAGCAAAGTTAGCCATAAGTTGACCGTGAAAGTTTTGTCCAACCTTCTTAGAGACAAAAATATCTGTGAAATCGCAAAGCTAGGCTTATAACAGAATGTTTCCTAAATTTATTTAACCACAAAGCCCTTTTTTCTCAGACAACCTTAAGGAAAAAGTGTTCCATAGATCATAACTTGAAAACTCTTGTGATCAATGATCTGTAAATACTCTTCCACCTCCAGCATGCAATAATTCTGCCCTTTTGTAACTTTAGTGAAAAATCATAGGCTTACAAGAGACTACATTTATTCCATGATTCACTTTGAGGCACTTTGACTACTGCCACCCAGCCATCTTTGAAAATTTCAAGTACTCAAGGCAGTGTGACATGAGGAAGTCTTTCACAACAATTAGAACACATAACTGGTCCATTGGTGCAGCCATTTTATGCAAAGCTAATTTTTATCAAACGTTCAGACTTGTAGCAAAACACAGATAACTAAGACTATGACTTTATCTCTGCTGTCTCTTGAGCCCCCAATACAATGACAAGTCTACAATGTAAAACCCATATTGTGGCTAGTGGGATGCCTTATTGTGCAATCCTGGGGACCTGAATTCAGACCACAAACTCTCACATAAAAAGCTGAGTGCAGCTACAGGCACCCATTCCAATGCCAGAGAGGTAAAGAGAGGAAAATCTGGAGGGTGTCTCCAGCCAGTCAGTCTATCCAAAACTGGAGACCTGCAAGATTGTTGAGAAACTCTCTTTCAAAAAAACTCAAAAGGCCAACGAATGAGTACACATGGAGGGACCCATGGCTCCAGATGCATACGAAGCAGAGGATGGCCTTGTTGGACATCAAATGGAGGAGAGGCCCCTGGTCCAGGAAAGACTCGATGCAGCACTGTAGGGGAATACTAGGACAGGGAGTAGGAGTGGGTGGGTTGGTAAGCATGGGGAGGGGAGGATGGGTTAGGGGATTTTCGGATGGGGGGACCAGGAAAGGATACAACATTTGAAATATAAATAAAGAATATATCTAATAATAATAAAAAGAACATTAAAAAACTCAAAAGGGAGGAGAGGGTGGAGGGCCAGCATGATAGCTCAGTGATTAAAGGCATTTGTCAGTATACCTGAAAACTTAAGATCACTAGTCCTAGAATCCACAAGATGGAAGAAAAGAATCATCTCCCATAAGTTGTCCTCTAACTTCCACATATGTGCATATGCACATGCAAAATATAGCCAAATTAATAAGTGTAAAAATGAAGTTTTAATTAAGGTAGAAAACAATGGAGGAAGATATTTGTCATGCACCTCTGGCCTCTGTCAGGCATATCCAAGAACATGCACACACACACACACACACAATGTACACATATAAGTATACCATACACACACAGAATGTATACACATATGTATACCAATCACATATACAATGTACAACACATAAGTATACCATTCATACACACAATGTACACACATAAGTATACCATATACACACACAATGTACACACATAAGTATACCATATACACACAGAATGTATACACATATGTATACCATTCATACACACAATGTACACACATAAGTATACCATTCACACACACAATGTACACACATAAGTATACCATTCACACACACAATGTACACACATAAGTATACCATACACAAACAAATTCAAATCTCTCTTTAAAACAAAACAAATCTATAAATATGATAATTAGGCAGTAAATTCTAGGAAAGACAAAATCTTCAGTAAAAGTAGCTATCAAAAATCACCTCATACTTTGGCTTCAGGACACATACTACAGAATCTCAAACTGACCAGGAAATTATTCTCCTTTTGGCTATATTTCATAGTGCTAGAGGAGCTGTGCAGAATACTGGAAAAGAAAAGATATCAGTTTTAACCAATACTTGATTCTGCATGCTGTAATACCATTTTCCCAGGCAAGATGTGCTCCCAGATGCAATTATGACATGACTGCCATGTGGGTAACCAACCACATTTTGATTGGATTTGAAGAACGCTTTGGAAGAGGGATTTCAAACCCGATATTGTAGCCCAGTAGAAATAAAAGAAATGGGGCAGAGGCAGAGGCCCCAGTGACAGGAGGAAATCTAGGATGGTTTTGCTAAGAGATCCAGTTATCAAACTACCTTCAAAATATTTACGTTAACACTTGTAGATTCATTTCACTCTCAACCTTAGTCAGATTTCCCTTTTGCAGTGGGTGCAGGTTAATGTGGGGACTCATAACCAGTCACAGTGCTAAGAATAAGTAATTGTCAGAGCTCAGCCCTACATGAGACCCCTTTCTCATCCTGCCAGCAACGCACACTCCAAACCTCAGCAACAGCACAGAAAGGGAAAAGAAAGAATGTGAGAGCCAGATGATTCAGGGAGAGTGCTGTGAAATGCTGTTGCATGTATAGATTCACAGTAGCTGTGGTTACCCAAACAAGACCCACACAATAGCAAGCTACTTTCCAGTCCAAGCCTTTAGCAGTTTTAAGATGGAGCAAGAATTTCTTTGAGCACCGAAGGTTATATGTTAAAAAAGGAAATACAGCATTTGGTTTTGCAGCCTTTCTGCTAAGCTTTAACTTCATTTCGACATCCTGCTCTTTTCACGGGCCTGAACTTTACTCTTGGCTATACTCCTACTATTAGAGGATATCCAACTGGGAAAAGACTTGGTTAACTTGAATTCTTTTGTAAAGATGGAGTAGAAACATAAGAATGCAGAGATTTCAGAAATAAAGAGCAAGACCAGAAAGCCTCACTGGGACCAAGGCTACCTTTGTTGAAGATGATGGCACAGGTGGGAAACAAAAAGTCTGGGATTCTTAAAGCCTTTGAGGTCCCTGGGAGTCCAAAGCTCTTAAAGTCTGTTACTGCAGCCCTTGAACAGAGGTTCTTTGCCAGGCAGGGCTAAGTAGGTACCTGACAAGCTGGAACATGTTCACTTTTTTCTCGGCTATTTCAAAGGCTATTAAATGATGGGTTAATTTTTTTTCCTTCTTTTCCCAAAGGGGTTGAAGAATAAAGACTAATTATGACAAAGCTGGTACTTTGAAGGAAGGAGAAAAATACCTGCTGACAGGCGTGAAAACATCCAAATTCACAGATTTTTCAATCATTCTCATTACCTCCTGTAAATAATGAAGCACATTTCATTTCTTGTCTCGACACAAATGGCTGTGCCTGTATTTCTTTACCATGTTAGCTCTCTCTCTGACCTCTGTCAGCCAGAAACACAACTAGTGCATTTGGTACACATGTTCAATTGCTAAGCAACACATACTACCTTCCTCTCTGCTGCCTGGCACTTTGTACCTAGGATAATTTAAGAATGTATTTTCACATCAAATAAGAGGCATGAAACATGTTCCTTAGCAAGGCAGGATGATGGTTCTTGCTAGAGCCCACATAAGCAAGTGCTTCTCAATTGTGGGGTTGATAACATCCCACAGTAGCTCCCATTTTTTTCAAAGTAGCTTTGTAAAAATCTTGAGAAAATCTATCCTTAGTTCTAAAAGTCTTGTAGTGCCTTGAGGAAAGAAGACACAATCTTATAATTTCAGAAAAACTCATCTAGAGAAAATTAGCAGCCATCACTACTCAAACCCTTAGTCCTTTATTTGGTATACATATGTCAAGCACCTGCTGGGTAGTAAGATCACAGGTGAGTGCAGGAAACATAAAATATGACAGTTGCTTTCTAGAACATCAAAGCCTGAGATAGATGTGTAAAAAGGTCAATTCAGATGGAAAGCCACACAGAGTACAGAGGACAGTGACAAACAAAGGATGATAGTTAAGGAACTATTAGGTATTAGCCAACTGAGTAGTTATGGGGTGGAAAGATGTTGAACTTAAGGATAATTTTTACAATTGTTATACATTCTTATATAATGCAGTCTAATTACTCTCCCCCAGCCTTTATTATCTCCCTGTAAACACACTCAACCACCTCCTCGCTCTTTCCTACATTCATGTCTTTTTGTTTTTCCTTGTGACCATCTGTGTGACCATGGGCTGGAAACTATCCACTGAGACTTGGAGAGTCACCTGTATGTAGGTTAATAGTGAAGACAATGTTTGCCTTTCCCACAGAACCCATCAGTAGTCATCCTATGTGCAGAAGAATGAAACTAGGACTTTATCTCTCATTCTGCACAAAACCAACTCTGAATAGATCAATGATCTCAGTGTAAAACTTGAAGCATCAAACTGCTGGAAGGAAAAGTAAGGAGTACACACTCGAGATACAGGCATAGATAAGGATTTCTTTCTTTCTTCCTTTCTTTTTCTTTCAAGTTCAGGTATAATTTTTATTTAACGTTGTTATTTTTTCTTGCTATTCACTTTACATCCTGCTCACTGCCCCTCCCATAATTGTTCCCCCATCTCCCCCTCCCCTTCTCCTCTGAGCAGATAGGGGCCCCCTGGGTTTCTCCCCCCCCACCCCACCCCCGCCTGGCACATCAAGTATCTGTGAGGCTAGGCACTTCCTCTCCCACTGAGGCCAGACAAGGCAGCCCAGCTAGAAGAACATATCCCACAGACAGGCAACAGCTGCTGGGATAGCCCCTGCTCCAGTTGTTCAGGATCCACATGAAGAACAAGCTGCACATCTGCTACATTGGGGAGAAGGCCTAGGTCCAACCTAACCAGGACTCTGATCACTCAGGAAATAGGGTCAAAGGTTTACAATTAGGACCTCCTGAAACTCAAGGGTGTATAGTGAAGAAAACAGTCAATTGATTGAAGAGGTATCCTACAGAACTGGAAAAAAATCTTTGCTAGCTATATGTTAAACAGAAGATGAATATCTAGAATACACAATGAGCTAAAACAAAACAAAAACAATCAGAAAACAAATAACCAATTCAGAAAGATGGATATACCTCCAAACAAAGAATTATCAAAAGAAGAAATAAAATGACTAATAAACATTTTAGAACTAGTTCAAATTAAAACTATTTTGAGATTCTATCTTACCCCAGTAACAATGACTATAATCAAGCAATAAAATGACAATAAAAGCTGATGAGGATGCTG
The DNA here is from genome assembly GCA_002335545.1 of Apodemus speciosus. Taxonomy (NCBI): domain Eukaryota; kingdom Metazoa; phylum Chordata; class Mammalia; order Rodentia; family Muridae; genus Apodemus; species Apodemus speciosus. The sequence continues at coordinate 53,379 of BDUI01005182.1, forward strand.
AGAAAGGGAAATCCTTGTTTACTATTGATAGCAAAAACAAATTTACTGTTGATAAAAAAAATAAGTAAGCCACTATGAAAATCAGGGTGGTGATTCCTCAAAAAACTACAGCTAGAACTATCATAAACAACCATATATATGACCCAATTACCAATGATTTTCCTTCTGGGAATGTGTGTGTGTGTGTATACATATACATATATGAATGAGTATGTGTATGCATATACATATGTATGTATCACCAAAAGATTTACATCCTACTGTAGAGACACTTGTTTATCTGTTTATTCTATTTACATCAGGAAAATCAAATTAATCTAGAAATGTATCAGCTGATAATGGAAATATGATACATATATACAATGGAATTCTACTCAGCTCTAAAGAAAAATAAGAGTATATTTTGAATGAGGAATGCCACAAATCAATGCAAATGCAAAAGAATATAAAACATCCTGACATATCCAGTAAAAGTGAGACAATTACATATGACTATAGGCTTCAAAACAAAGTGAAGCCTGAAATAGTTAAATGTGCCCTCTAGAAATACCAGAGACCCAGGAGATGAGAGCTCTCAGGACTCATTGGGGGTGATCTTAGCCAAAAATGCTAAATCATGTGGGGAGGGAACCTCCAGTAGATTGACAGGGCCTCAAGTGGAGGGACAGGGTTATAACTCACAGTCAAAATTCCTGAACCAAAATTGTTCCTGTCTAAAAGAACTACAGGGACAAAAGTGGAGAAGAGGCTGAAGGAAAGGAGGTCCAATGACCAGCCCAACTTGGGATCTATCTCATGAGGGGACACCAAGGCCTGGCATTATTACTGATGCTATGATGCACTTACAGACAGGAGCCTAGCATGGCTGCCCTCTGTGAGGCCCAACCAGCAGTTGACTAAGACAGAGGTAGATACCCAACCATTGAACTGAAGTCAGGGAAGTATGCTTGACTTAGAGAACAGATTGAAGAAGCTGAAAGGGAGAGGGACCCCATAGGAAGACCAGCAGTCTCAACTAATCCAGACCCCAGGGAGCTCCCAGTGACTGAGCCAACCACCAGGAGCACACACAGGTAGGTCGAAGGCCCCTGGCACAAATATAGCAGACACCTTCCTGGTCAGGCCTTAGTGGGAGAAGATGCTCTTAATCCTGGAGAGACCTGAGGCCTCAGGGAAGGGGGAGATCTAGTGGGGGGCAACCTCTCAGAGGCAAGGGGAGGGAGGAATGGGATGAGGAACTGTGGGGGAACCAAGAGGGGAGTGAGACAACTGGAATGTAAATAAATAAATAATTTTAAAAATAGGTAAATGTGGCAGATTATTTTGGTAATAGTTCTAGTTTGCCCAAAAATCCTTATACAAACATCTTTTGCAAGTCCTACGTTTAAAAAGGAGTGTTACATTTTTATGCTTTGAGACTGGACTTGGGCATTTTACATCTTCTAGAAAATGTGACCACAGCTATTGCAAGGCATGAAGAAAATGCTTGTGCATTGAGATTTATCCTCTTCCTGTGAACAAGGAAAGGAATAAATATGTATGAATAGTCCTAGAATAGTCCAGAACAATGCAACTCAGAAAACTAATTTTATTATTGTTATGGACAATTGAAAACTGCTCATAGACATGCTATATTTCCCGAGAGTGGACTGCTGTCTTATTTGTTCCAGGAAAGTCACAAGCCTGTGCAAAAATAGCCAAGCATAGTTTCCCGGTTAAAGTGGCAGGCTCCAGAATCTGATAAACCTTCCTTTCCAATCATGTTTTACTTTCTACCTTTAAACGCCAGAAGCTGCATTTACTATAAGCAGAAGATTCAAGCAGAAGTATTTCTTCTCATACTTGGCATTCCTTTAAATAATATCAGCAAAGAAAGAAGTCTTGTATCCGACCCTACATATGTTTTAAGTAGATAAAACCTAGTGGCAATAGGAAGTCTCTAAGAAAACTAGGTCAAGGACCTACGGCTGCCTGGCACTGTTTCTTCTCCTTCATCATGTTGTTCTCTTAAAGTGAAAGAAAGAGAACTGCTATTCAATTCCTCTAAGACATTGAGTCGCTTAAAGGAATACATTGTTGGAGTGTGTCACCTCGACTTAAATATTCCCAGTAGTGTTTTCTAGTGTCAACCCCACCTTCTGCTGACATCAAACTAAATCTTTGGGCTTTGCTCTGACATTAACTTCCAAAAAAGCCTTTCTCTGATCTCTACTGCTAATGTTGCACCACACTGGTTTGATTGCCATGCAGAGTTCCTCCCATCTCTTCCTCCCAACTGCTTTCTCCTCATAAAACTCTGAGAAGCTCCCTGCATCCAAGCAGTTCACTTGAGCAATGGCTTTAAAACATTAAGCTACTTTATCATCATTCAGCCAAAAATTTGTCATCAACGTGCCATACAAAATTACAGGGATGTCATATCACAGTTCAGTAATAGTACTTATTAATCAGTCAAGACGACTGACAGGTCTGGGTAATCTTATAAAAAACACAGTTAGCATTTCTGTAACATTTCTGAAAGACATTCAAAATTGGGGATGGAGAGATGGTTCAGTATTTAAGACCACTTGCTACTCTTCCAAAATCAGAGTTTGATTCCTGGCACTCAGGTGGTGGCTCACAACCATTTGTAACTCCAGTTCCAGAGGATCCAATAACATCTTCTGGATTCAGCAGGCATCAGGAACACATTTATATGCATGTAGGCAAAAGATCCACAAACACAGAATATAATTGTTAAAAAAAATAACCCAAAATTCCAGCTAATTTTATCCCAACTAAGATGAATGGCAGCAGGACACATCACATAAAGAATAACTTTATTGCTTAGATAGAGGTCAGCCTTTCTATAAGCACCATGGTGAGGAAAGTCAAAGGGATTTTAAAAACAGTTCTTACTAGCATGTCTCTCACTTTCAACTTGAAAATCTACAGGACCCTACCTGTCTGTCTTTCTACCACCTGTATTATGACTATTTGTGGGCAAATTTCTGAGCTCCTCCTGTCACTAGTGGTAACAATTCATCCACCACTCATACATGTTTTTCCCAATACTGAAGTTTAATTGGTTTCAATATTCCTCCTCGCTTTTACTAAACCTCAGAGGAGCCATCGTGAAGAACTTCATTAAGTTAATTGGCAAAAGGAAAATAGTTATATTGGCTGCAGACAAGTGTTCAAGGACAAGTGTTCAACAGTGCCCCAGTTCCCACTCACCACCAAGCAGAAGCTGACCAAGCAAGCAATTATCATTGGAAAGCCAAGTGGATAGACCAGATAGTTCCAAAAATGGGAGAGATGGCCTATCTTTTGTTTCTAGAAAAGGCATAAGCATGATTACTAAATGAAAGTTATTCCCATGTGAGCACACATTAGAAAGAATAGTCCTAAGCCAAACCCTTCAGCTCAGAAGTCAAAATTTTTACCTTTGCTTTATGGAAAACAGAGCTTCCTAGTTCTATGACAGTGAAATAGGAAGCTCAATGTAAAGGTTATATATTTTCCATGTGATGGGAATATTGACTAGAACAACCAGGATTCTTACATAAGTCACCCAAAGTAAGGGGTTTGCCTGTTGTCACTTAAAGACAGGAGGTTCATTTCTTGATCTGAGACCACTAGGTGATGCTGCCCTTTCCCTGCTCAGTACACACACACACACACACACACACACACACACACACACACACACACACAGACTTCCATAACCCAGACACCAATATAAAAGAGGAGAGTATAAAGGGAATTGTCTTTAGGATTTGATGGGTGTCAACCCTACATTTACTTCTGTTACTTCTGCTCCCACTGTGACTTCATGAGACCTCCATCCTGATTGCCTACTTGATTTCACTGGACCTATTACTGCCTCATAATGTCAAGTTCAAAACTTTGCCTATTTATTTCAAATTTAATTTGATTGGTTCTTTAAAATTTTTGTAAAGGTATATATTATACAATGTATATAATCTTCCTTCTAAATCTAATATTTCTCTCATTTGTCACCTTTGTCTCTCAAGATAATGCCACTTGTAATGGATACATGATAGATAAATAGACAGATAGATAGGTGGCTAGATAAATAGATGATAGATGATAGATAGATAGATAGATAGATAGATAGATAGATAGATAGATAGATAGATAGACAGACAGACAGACAGAAAGATAGACAGACAGAGATAAATAGAATTTGTGTAAGTGTACTAGGAAGAACAATTGAAAAGAATGTGATGCTTATCTTTCTGAGACTGTCCTATTTCACTTAATAAAAAGCACAATATGCCCATTTTTAGATTAGTTCTTTAAAATTGTATTAAGTTTTCTTTTTCTTTAATTTTTATTAGATATATTCATTTACATTTCAAATGTTGCCCCTTTCCTGGTCCGCCCCCTCAGAAAAATCCCCTAACCCATTCCCCTTTCCTTGCTCAACAATCCACCCACTCCCACTTCCCTGTCCTGGCATTCCCTTACACTGGGGCATCTAGCCTCTCCTCCCTTTGATGTCCAACAAGGCCATCCTCTGTTGCATGTGCATTTGGAGCCATGGGTCCCTCAATGTGTACTCTTTGATTCATGGTTTAGTACCTGGGAGCCCTGGGAGTACTGGGTGGTTCAAATTGTTGTTCCTCCTATGGGGCTGCAAACCTTTTCAGCTCCTTGGTTGCTTTCCCTAGCTCCTCCATTGGGGACCCTGTGCTCAGTTCACTGGTGGACTGAGAGGAACCCCTCTGTATTTGTCATGCACTGGCATAGCCTCCCAGGTGACAGCTATAACCGGCTCCTGTCAGCAAACACTTGTTGGCATCCACAATAGTGTCTGGGTTTGGTAACTGTATATGGGATGGATCCCCAGGTGGGACAGTCTCTGGATGGTAATTCCCTATGGTAAATTCTGTGCTCCATACTTGTTACTGTATCTCCTCCTATAGGTATTTTGTTCCCATTCTAAGAAAGACCAGAATATCCATACTTTGTTCTTCCTTTTTCTTGAGCTTCATTTGATCTGTGAATTGTGTCTTGTGGATTCCAAGCATCTGGGCTAATATCCACTTATCAATGAGTACATACCATGTATGCTCTTTTATGATTGGGTTACCTAACTCAGGATAATATTTTCTAGTTCAATCCATTTGCTTAAGAATTTCATGAATTCATTGTTTTTAATAGCTGAGTAGTATTCCATTGTAAAAATGTACCACATTTTCTGTATCCATTCCTCTGTTGAGGGACATCTGGGTTCTTTTCAGCTTCTGGCTATTATAAATAGGGCTGCTATGAACATAGTGGAGCATGTATCTTTATTACATGTTGGAGAATCCTCTGGGTATATACCCAGGAGTGGTANAGTAGTATTCCATTGTAAAAATGTACCACATTTTCTGTATCCATTCCTCTGTTGAGGGACATCTGGGTTCTTTTCAGCTTCTGGCTATTATAAATAGGGCTGCTATGAACATAGTGGAGCATGTATCTTTATTACATGTTGGAGAATCCTCTGGGTATATACCCAGGAGTGGTATAGCTATGTCCTCCACTAGTATAATGTCCAATTTTCTGGGGAACCGCCAGACTGATTTCCAGAGTGGTTTTACCAGCTTGTAATCCCACCAGCAGTGGAGGAGTGTTCCTCTTTCTCCACATCCTTGCCAACACCTGCTATCTCTTAAGTTTTTATGCTTAGACATTCTGAATGGTGTGAGGTGAAATCTCAGGGTTGTTTTGATTTGCATTTCCCAGACTAAGGATGGTGAACATTTCTTTAGCTGCTTCTCAGCCATTTGATATTTCTCAATTGAAAGATCTCTGTTTAGCACTGTATCCCATTTTTAATAGGGTTACTTGGTTCTCTGGAGTCTCACTTCTTGAATTCTTTGTACATATTGGCTATTAGTCCACTGTCGGATGTAGGGTTGGTAAAGATCTTTTCCTAATTTGTTGGTTGCCATTTTGTCCTATTGACAATGTCCTTTTTCTTACAGAATCTTTGTAATTTTATGAGGTCCCATTTGTCAAGTCTTGATCTTAGAGCATAAGCTAATTGGTGCTCTGTTCAGGAAATTACCCCCTGTGCCCATGTGCTCCAGGCTCTTCCCCACATCCTTTTCTATTAGGTTGAGTGTGTCCAGTTTTATGTAGAGATCCTTGATCCACTTGGACTTGTGCTTTGTACAAGGAGATAAGAATAGATAGATTTGCATTCTTCTGCATCCTAACTGCCAGTTGAACCAGCACCATTTGTTGAAAAGGCTATCTTATTTTCCAGTGGATGGTTTTAGCTACTTTGTCAAAGATAAAGTGACCATAAATGTGGGTTCGTTTTTGGGTCTTCAATTCTATTCCATTGATCTACCTGCCTGTCACTGTACCAATACCATGCAGTTTTTAACACTATTGCTCTGTAGTAGTGCTTGAGTTCTGGCATACTGATATCCACAGAAGTTCTTTTATTGTTGAAAATAGTTTTAGCTATCCTGGGGTTTTGTTATTCCACATGAATTTGAGAATTGTTCCTTCTAACTCTATGAATAATTGAGTTGGAATTTTGATGGGGATTGCATTGAATCTATTGATTGCTTTTGGCAAGATGGCCACGTTTACTATATTAATCCTGCCAATCCATGAGCATGGGAGATCTTTCCATCTTCTGAAGTCTTCTTTGATTACTTTCTTCAGAGATTTGAAGTTCTTGTCATACAGATCTTTCACTTGTTTGGTTAGAGTCACACCAAGAAACTATATTGTTTGTGACTACAGTGAAGGGTGTTTTTTCCTTAATTTCTTTCTCAGCCTGTTTATCCTTTGAGTATAGGAAGGCTACTGATTTGTTTCAGTTAATTTTATTTCCAGCCACTTTGTTGAAGTTGTTTATCAGTTGTAGGAGTTCTCTGGTGGAGTTTTTGGGTTAGATTAAGTATACTCTCATAGCATTGGCAAATAGTTTGACTTCTTCCTTTCCAATTTGTATCCCTTTGACCTCCTTATGTTGTCTAATTGCTCTAGTTATAACTTCAAGTACTATATTGAACAGATATGGAGAGAGAGGGCAGCCTTGTCTAGTCCCTAATTTTAGTGTGATTGTTTCAAGTTTCTCTCCATTTAGTTTGATGTTGGCTGCCGGTCTGCTGTATATTGATTTTACTATGTTTAGGTATGGGCCTTGAATTCCTGATCTCTCCAAGACTTTTAACATGAAATAATGTTGAATTTTGTCAAATGCTTTTTCAGCATCGATTGAAATGACTGTGTGGTTTTGTTCTTTGAATTTGTTTATGTAGTGGAATACATTGATGGATTTTGGTGTATTGAAAAATACCTTCATCCCTGTGATGAAGCCTGCTTGATAATGGTAAATGATCATTTTCATTTGTTCTTGAATCTGTCTGGCAAGAATTTTATTGAGTATTTTTGGATCAATATTCATAAGGGAAATTGGTCTGAAGTTCTATTTCTTTGTTGGATTTTTGTGTGATTTTGATATCAGCATAATTGTGCCTTCATATAACAAGTTGGGTAGTGCTTCTGATGTTTCTATTTTGTGGACTAGTTTGAAGAGTATTAGTGTTATGTCTTCATTGAACTTCTGATAGAATTCTGCATTAAAACCATCTGGTCCTGTGCTTTTTTTTGGTTTGGTTTGGTTTTTTTTTTTCAGTGAGTGCTTCTATTTCTTTAGGGGTTATGGCACTGTTTAGAGGGTCAATCTGATCCTGATTTAACTTTGATATTCGCCATCTGTTGAGAAAATTGTTCATTTCATCCAGATTTTCCAGTTGTGTTGAGTACACACTTTTGTAGTAGGATCTGATAATTTTTTAATTTCCTCAGTTTTTGTTGTTATATCTAATTTTTCATTTCTAATTTTGTTAATTTTGATACTGTCTCTGTGCCCTCTGGTTAGTCTGGCTAATGGCTTATCTATCTTCTTGATTTTCTCAAAGTACCAGCTCCTTGTGTTGATGATTCTTTGTATAGTTCTTTTTGTTTCTACTTGGTTGATTTCAGCCTTGAGTTTGATGATTTCCGGCCCTCTACTCCTCTTGTGTGTATTAGCTTATTTCTGTTCTAGAGCTCTCAGGTGTGCTATTAAGCTACTAATATATGCTTTATCCAGCTTAGTTTTGGAGGCACTCAGGGCTATGAGTTTTCCTCTTAGCACTGCTTTCATTGTGTCCCATAAGTTTGGGTGTGTTGTGCCTTCATTTTCATTAACTTCTAAAAAGTCTTTTTTCTTTCCTTATTTCTTCCTTGACCAAGGTATCATTGAGTAGAGCATTGTTCAGCTGCCATGTGTATGTGGGCTTTCTATTGCTTTTGTTGTTATTGATAACCAACCTTAATCCATAGTTATCTGATAGGAGGTATGAGATAATATCAATCTTCTTTTATCTGTTCAATTCTGTTTTGTGACCAATTATATGGCCAATTTTGGAGAAGGTACCATGAGGTGCGGAGGAGAAGGTAGATTTCTTTGACTTAGGATGAAATGTTCTGTAGATATCAGTTAAATCCATTTGGTTCATAACTTCTGTTAGTTTCACTGTGTCTCTATTTAGTTTGCATTTCCCTGATGTGTCCATTGAGGAGAGTGGGGTGTTGAAGTGGCCCACAGTTGTTGTGTGAGGTGCAATATGTGCTTTGAGTTTTAGTAAAGTTTCTTTTATGCATGTGGGTATTCTTGCATTTGTAGCATAGATTTTCAGAATTGAGAGTTCTTATTGTAAGATTTTTCCTTTGATGTGTTTGAAATGGTGTAACTCTAACCAAACGAGTGAAAGATCTGTATGACAAGAACTTCAGGTCTCTGAAGAAGGAAATTGAGGAAGACCTCAGAAAATGGAAAAATCTTCCATGCTCATGGATTGGCAGGATTAATA
>BDUI01005183.1:5700-15751 GCA_002335545.1 Apodemus speciosus
ATAGTGATATATGTGAATGTATGAGCATGTGTGTGTGTGTGTGTGTGTGTGTGTGTGTGTGTGTGTGTGTGTAAAACCTAGAGATTAAGCCTCGGTAGTCATAAATGTCAGAAAAGTGTTCCACCATGGAGCTATAGCTCTCTAATCTACAGCTTTTGAAAATTTACTGAGATGAGTTCTTGCTAATTTTTGCTAAATTCAGACAGACCTTGAATTTGAGAAATCTTTTCTTAGCCTCCTTAGCACTGGTAATTCCAGGCTTGTAGTGTGGACCTTTTTGAAAAATCTCAGAACCATATGATTGCAGGCAATGTAACAGCAATGTCCTGAAGCTTGGGCTTCATGGAGTGCCTCATAAGTTTCCACTGTGGGAAAATATATTCTGATCAAAATACAAAACAAGTAGTAGTACTTTCTTCTGAACAAAATCATGTGGGGCAACTCTAGCAGAGCTAGGAGTGGACACAACTGCTTAGGAGGCATGTGATAAGGTGCCAAACAAGAACTGAGACATCTATGTTGCTCAGACTAAATTTAAGGATCAAATGTGCTGCCTCAGTTAACAGATGACCCATAATACCCATCCTATCTTATGCTATCCAGTCATGCATAATGTTGCTATCCATGAGTGAACATGACTGACTAATCAATGACACATTGCACCAACTGTATAACCACTCCTCTGCAGACTCATCCATTGTAGATGTGTTGATAAATTTTGCCAGCAAAGGTTTCCCTGTGAGGCCAGAACTCCCCCTCCAAAAACTAGCATGAGCTTCTAATCTCCTCTCCTTTAGGAAAACCTCTTTAGTGGTCTTTCAGTGAATTCTGAAAGGTATCACAAGACACAAGAGTGGGCTCTRTACCAACAAAACCCTTGACTCAGGAACCAAGGTACTAATGCAGGCTATGTGAGGCACACAAGTTTGAGATGGTTCTCTAATTGTAGCTGGAATATGGGAAGTTCTGCTCACATAGTTACCATGTTATCATATCTACAGGAGGCCAGAATAAAAAAGAGCAATGTGTAAAGGAAGTGTACTTACATTTATGACTCAGGGTTTTACTGTTGTGAAGACACCACGACCAAGGCAATTCATATAAAGGAAAATCTTTAACTGGGGCTGGCTTACAGGTTCAGAGGTTTAGTCCATTATTTCTATGGCAGAATACATAGAGACATGCAGACAGACATGATACTAGACAAGGAGTTAAGACTTCAACATGTTGAAGTGCAGGCAGCAAAAGAAAACTGTGTCCTATGCTTGAGCATAGGAGACCTCAAGGCCTTTCCATACAGTGACAACAGTGACACTCTTTCTCCAACAAGGCCACACCTCCTAATAATGTCACTCCCTGTGGAACAAACATTCAAAGCATGAATCTATGGGGTCCATACTTATTCAAACCACCACATCTTGTAAGACTCCACATTCTACAAGAACAGAGGTTAATAAATAGTTCATTATATAAAAAATGGTGGGTTGTAAGACCATAAGAGCTATACTACCTCTGAAGTTCTACTTGGGATTTCTGCTGGCATGGGCTACCATGAGCCCAGCAGAAGCTTTGATTTTTAAGATAATTGGATATGACATTAAGTGCTGTTTTCACCTCATTCTCTACAATAAAATCAGAAAACTGTCTCCAGCATCATTTTGCGGTCACCTTAGGTGACTTTTAAGTCACAGTGAGTTCCTGAATCCAGTTCCTCTGCGGTGCCAGTGATGCTTGTCTATGTGTCAAATAAGAGTATAAACAGTCAAATGAGTTCCCTGCCTACCCAGAAGGAGCTGATTCTAGGAGATGAGGAAGACAAGCCCCATCAGGATGCACTGTCCCCATTAACATGGCATTGGACTTTGGACTCTTATTACAAGGACTTTAAGGCCAAGTTCTAGTGCTCATATACTTCAGGATGTGTTTTAGCCTTGTCCAACCTGACAGCTCCCATGTGTTAAGGATCTATATATAGCTCAAAAACTAAACTAGCAAAACTGTGATTGTCTTAGTGTTGTTTTGCTACATAAAGCACCATGACCAATAATAGCATACTGGGGGGGGGGGAGAGTTGATTTTGTTTATGGATCCATATCACTTTCCATAATTGAAGGAAGTTAGGGCAAGGGCAGGAACCTAGAGAGGGGAGCTGATGTAGACTCCAAGAAGGAATATTGTTTATTGGCTTGATCCTCATGTCCTTTTCAATCTGCTTTTGTTTTATAACCTGAGGACCACCAGGCCAGTTATGGCACCACCCATAGTGAACTGGGTCCTCCAACAACAATATTGAATCAAGAAAATACACCAATCTGGTGGGAGCCATTTTATCAGTTGAGGAGTTACGTGTTCCATATCTGTAGCCTTTTTTGAGTTGATACAATAACCAGCACAGTGAAACTTAGTGAAACTAACTTGTATTTTTCCCAGCTATTACTGAGTTTCACACACTGTTTTGCCTGTCTGAAACACCTAAGAAGAAAGCAAAAAAACCCTCACTAGGTCAACACTGCATGGTCAGGGCAGGATTGAGACAATCGCTAAATGACACAAACATCTTCTATAGACCCATGGAAGGAGCAGATGAGCAAGCTGGTAAGTTCGGTAGGGAGAAGGATCAGTGAGGAAGGGGACTGAAGAAAGGAGAGACACATGGCATTAAATAGGGTRACTAGGATATACATCTGTGAAAGGGGGAGACACTAAGACAACATGGCAGCTACTGTGCTGTGTGGAAAGAGGGTAGGAAGTCTCATGCTCCTCACAGAGAAAACAATGCTAGTATAGGTTGAGACACATCCAGGCACTTGAGGCATAGCAAGGGATATGGCGTGATTTCCCACATGATCAGAAGTTGTTGCTACAACCAGAGTATATTCTACCTCCAGTTCACATGTAGCATTATAACCCCAGTGACTCAGATATCACCTTACTTGGAAATGGCCTATGGAAAACATAATTTTCCAAGATGTCATCCTGGAATTGGGTGGGTCTCTAATACAATATGACTCTATATCATATTTGTATCAAGGAGACAGACACTCAAATATTGAGATGACACACACTCCAGGTGAATGCTACTCAAAGTCGTGCTGCCACTACTAAGTACCTATGGAAGCTGAGAGAGGTCCAGAAGTGTCTGTCAGGCCCAGAGCAATTGGCCCTGACAAGATCTTGGTCTTGGATTTCTGGCCTCTGGAACTATGAAAAAATAAATGTTTAACACACTAGGTCAAACAGTCCTAGTTAACTCATACAACAGACCAGCCAGAGAGAGAAGGAGCAAGCAATAGGCCTCAGTGGAAGCAGACACCATTACTTCATCTTGATGTCTCAGAAAATAGACACAATGAAGAAACAGAGCAGAGGTGGAGCCACCAGTGACTGCGAAGTGACAGCAGGGAAGGGCCGATGCTTTTCAAACTAACACCACTGTCTGTGGGTATTCTAACAGCAGAAGCCCCCTAAGGAGCAGTGGGAATCTCTGAAGAGAGAAAACAAATTCATCAAGTTCATTAGGAACACCCACAAACCAGTTGAAGCATAAAAAATAAATCTCTTGATTCAATGTAGCTTATTGTGAAGAATGAAGTCTTAAATGGACCAGCAAGATAGTTCACCAGACAATAATGTTTGCTATGCAAGTCCATGAATATAAGTTCAATTCCTAATAGTGTCAGGTGTAAACAGACTCAACAACGTAGTCCTCTGATGTCCACCCATGCATAATAGCACACCTGCACACACACACACACACACACACACACACACACACACACACACACACACATAACACACACACACATACACACACACACACACACACATATGCCCACTGCACATACTACGAATTCACTTCTCTAAAGCAGAATGAAGAGAGTAAGTGGTAAAATACTGGCCTGAGTTTTATACCTTGTCTATTGTTGCTGAATGAAACTACCTTGAATCTTGAATCTTGAAGGGAATTCAGAATGCAAAGGGTATGGTGTCAACATCTAATTTATAGTTACTGCCAAAGCAACTAATTCTGTTGAAATCAACATTTCTAATTTACATGGGAGAGGGTGTTAGGAGGCTTATCTTTCCACTGCTTCCCATCAGGGCTTCCTTTATGCTCACTCCAAACAGCCTCAGTATCAGCAGGAGGACGGCTGAAGATCCAGTGGGATCTAATCCTAGATTCTCTCCTAAGCAGGCCAAAGAAACAAAACCAACACAGGCAAATGAGAAGTCCTTTTAAATGCTTTGGTCCTCAGGGGAGTAAAGGGTCCATGATAGTTCAGAAAGACCAGACTGACTGAACACTTTAAATAAACCAAACTCTTGCTTTGAAAATTTCTCCCAATATTCACAGCCTGATAGCTGTAAGCACAGACACTGAAGACAAGCCACCTGGGTTAATCCAGCTGAAACTTGTAGAAGTGTGAGCTCTTAAGTATTTTGTACTTCAGTTTGTGTAACTGCAAAATAAGGATAATAATGATTCGTAAAGATGTAATAAGGATTAAATGATTCGATCCCTATAGCAAGCTTAGAACATTTCTAGAACTTTTAAATGCTGCACAAATATTTCATCTTTAATTTAAATTTCTTCAGAAAATATATTGTGATCACATTTTTTTTCTTCCATTAATTTCTCTCAGATCCTCCCCATCTCTCTAGATGTTCAATTTCATGTTCCTTCTCTCCACCTCTCAAAAAACATAGATAAATAAATAATAAAAATCAAAAACAAAAAACAATTAAGACATAAATGTATTAATTATGAGTAATATCTACATCTATGTCTATGTCTATATAAAGACAGAATCCCATAAAATATACAGAGTCTGTTTTGTGTTGTTCAGTTACTCCTGGACATGAATCCTGCCCTGGAGTGTGAGTTGGTAAACACAGTCACACTCTATTTAAGAAAAGTGATGTTCTTGCRTATTTTGAGCTTTTGGACCTCCCATAGCTCCCAGGGAATAAACCATCAACAAAAGAGTACACATGGAGCGACCCATGGCTCCAGCCGAATATGTAGCAGAGGATGGCCTTGTCGGGCATCAGTGGGAGGAGAGGCCCTTGGTCCTGTGAATACCCTATGCCCCAGTGTAGAGGAATTCAAGAGTGGGGAGTGTGTCGGTGGGTGGGTGAACACCTTCGTAGAAGCAAGGAGAAGGAGGATGGGATAGGGGGTTTCCAGAGGGGAAACTGGGAAAGAAAATAACATTTGAAATGTAAATAAATAAATAAAATATCCAAAAAAATGAAAACAAAAATATCTTTAAAAAATTAAAAAAGAAAAGAAAAGAAAAAAGAGAAAAGAAAATAATAGAAAAGAGAAGAGAAGAGAAGAGAAAAGAANGGTTTTGTCTAGTTTGAACTTGTTACACCAATATTTCTTAACCCCCATCCTCCCCTTAACCTCCACCCCCCCCTTAACCTTCATCCCCCTCCCCCACACAAAACATACATTTTTGGGTTGGAGGCATGGCTATTTGAAGCTCTTAACATGTGTGCTTGCAGAAAGCAATGCACTCATTACAACTTCTCAGATTTCTTAAGCCACATATCTAAATAAGCTAAAATAGACTGCCCTTTAATGGAGGCAATTGGTTTTTCCTCCACTTAAATTACCAGAAGTAATAATGTCTACAAGTACAGACTTTGCCTTGGGTCTGCCCTGTTGTCATGCTGATGCCATCCTAGAGGCTAAGTGGAAAAAAAATCAATCCTCTGAATGTGCATTTCCTTAGAGCAGCTTTCTGACCACTGCAGAACCCCAGTGGGGAGTGGGCAGCTTACATTCCCTTGAAGGACATGCATCATCACCATAGACAAGAATATTACAAAGAGGCTAAGACCACATAAATTAAGTTGTCAAGGAAATCCCAGCATGCTGTACTAATGAGAAATAGCTTAGTACTTGCTCAAATGTTGGGCTGCTGGTACAGTTTGCTAGTTTTTCAGGTCTGAAGGATAGAGATAGGACTCACTRGTCTTCCTTAACTAGAAAATTCAAGATCCACCAGTAGACAAATCACAACTAGAAAACTCTTAGCAGAATATCTGCCATTTGGGGTAAATGTGACAACAGCAGTAATTCCATCCAAAGTTCTTGCATAAAACCAACAGCCTTCTTCCCAGAAAGGGGACTGGCTTCGACTGACACTAAAATAATTTTTATTTCAATTATTTTTTCCTTCTATCCACTACCTTCAATAGGGGGTTTAGAGGAACATGTTCCAGCTGTAATCAAGCAATGGAAAAGGGTAGAACTTGAGGGGAAAGTGATAATTCAAGATGTTTGTGAATGACAAGTAAATTTAGAAGGTTCAGTAAACATGGGCAATTTTGATTAGCAAAGCTGTTCATGCTAATTATCAGAGGATTTGGTTTCTGACCTGCTAAATGATTCATTGCAAGTGTGCCCATTTTATCCTAAATTCCTACTAATTTTCAAATTGCCAGTTGGACCTAGCTGCCTCCAAATGCACATTTCTGTTGTAGTTTACTGACACTTTGTAAAGATGGCTAATAATTTCATCTGCCTATGAGATTACTGGGAATGCAACCAAATTAGCTACAGCTAGACTTCAGCCTCTTAGAAACAATAACTATGCAAGAGACAGTGGAACCACTTTGCTGATGTGGAAGAGACAGCTTCCTTTATATGAAAATCCATTTTTGGAAAGAAAGGAAAGAAAACATGTGCAACTACCACATAAATGAGAAAGGAGCATATGAGCAATAAGTAGGTGCAGCATCAGCATTGCAAACTAGACTAAGAGAATCCCAGAGCATCTTGAGTTCATCATCAGGAGAAACAGAGAGAAGGATGACCCTAAGAAGGTTGCATGGATACTTCCAGGTAAGAGAAAATGAGTAATGGTAACAGTAACTTCTAGTGTTAGTCATTTGAACCAATCACCACACTCTCAACTCCAGTGCAAAATAACCATTTTTTGGGTCAATATATTTTAACATGGAAGACAGGTTGAATGAAAGAAAGGATGGTGGAGGTAGGAAATCACTTCAACCATAAAAAAGTGATGAATGGAAAAAGGAGAAAAGGTCAGCTAAATCTAGTACCATCATCAGGGTCAACATATTCAATGCTATGTAGACTTGGCACATGTGCTAGGAGAGGTTCCTAAGACAAAGTTTTAGGCAAAAATAATAATATACTCAATTAATTGGTGAAGTATTCTAGAAATTCTGAGATGGGTTAAAGAAAGCATTTTGACAAGAGAAAACATGACAAAGTATATGCTATCTGGTAATGTTGACCACACATCTCATTACCCATCATTATATGACAAGGACTTTTATTGGTTAGCAATTGGTCCACTGTGGGATAAAGAGGGAAGAAAGGTGTTGACCTCCAGTTTAAGGCAGTCCCCATCTACTGAGGGCAATTATCTGAGCAAGAGTGTGGCTCCCACATGGAGACCAATGAGCCTAGCACCTAGAAAAAAAGGCCTAGAGATTCATGAATTCAACTGGGCTGTACAATAAGTTAAGCACAGCAAACTTATTATCAGGAATCATTGCCAAGCTTGGTGGTGCAGGCATGTTTTCTCAGATACTCCTCAAACAGAGGCAGGAAGATAACCAGTTCAAGGCTTGAAAAGTACTAGATAAACATGGGTGTACACATGTATAGTATTCTGATTTAAGATTCCTTCGTGGATGTACCAAGCATGACATCATTGGGTCATGTACTTTTGTGTGTGTACCTGTGGTATGGTATCTTAAGATTTCTTCAGGCATGTAACAGGAGTGGTCTGGCTAGGACATATGCTAACTCTATTTTTAGTTTTTAAGAAACTCCATGTTAATTCCCATGCTTCTTCACTGAGAACTGTCTGCTCCATTCATTTGTCTGTCTACTAAGCTGGAGTCTTTTATGTGATGAACAAAATAATTGGGAAAACTAAGTCATGTTCTCGAAGGTGCTATACTGCAGAGTGCCTRGTTATAGATGAACAAAGCCCTTACTTTTTCCATGGTGTACCTTGGGCTGTGTTATCAATGCTCTCCTTAGACTGGAATTCTTTGGTCTTTCAAACAGTGGCTACACAAGCAACCTCTACCTTTGTCAGCATTTATTTTTGTTTGTTTGATTCATATAATTTGTTAGACTGCCTTTGTGACCACTCTTTATTCAAATGCTGATTCCAATGCTGGCAGAGATCTGGTTGCAGCAGGGACTTTGGTATTGTCATTATTATGAAGCATTTCCTGACTCAATATTCTGTAAGCATTGTTGTCCATCACCTTCTGATTGGTTAAATAAAGAGCTGAACAGAAAATAGCTGGGCAGGAGAGGAAAAGGCAGGACTTYCAGGTCCAGAGAGAGGGTAGTTCTCAGGTGGGTGCAGGAGTTACCATCATTCCAAGGATAAAGAAAGTGGTGCTAGGGTGAAAAGAGGATGACAGGTTACATGGCAGGAAGTAGGCCAGACCAGTATTGTCAGGTTAGGACAGCCCAGAATCTGCTTTATAAGCTGTATCTGAAGCTTACAATCAATATAATAAATCTTCATGTCATTACTCAGAGCTGGAAAATGCAAAGAAAATTATATTTTTACGTAAGTAAGTTCATCACTATTTCAGGTCCTGCAGGTGCAATGAAGACTAATCCAAAATGACGTTACTAGGATATGCATTATTCAATAGCTGAAAAATCATTACAGTTCTAATATTTTTTAAAGTTTTATTCTTATTATTTTACTTATGTAGGTATCTGTGTCCACCAATAGTATGCGCACATGAGTGCTTGTGCCCAAGGAAGCCAAAGGTGTCCGATCTCTTAGAGCTGAAATTACAGACAGTTGTAAGTCATTCAATGCAAGTGCTGAAAACCGAACTCAGGAAGAGCACCAAAGGCCACTAAGCCATCTCTCCATCTTCAGTTTTATTAATTCTTTTTTATTATTAATCATTTTATCCATTTACATTTCAAATGATATGCCCTTCCTGGTTAAACCTTTATAAGCCCTCCATCCCATCCCTTCTCACACTCTCCCCTTTGCCTCTATGAGGGTTCTCCTCCACCCACCCACCCACTCCCTCCTCACTGCGCTAGCATTCTCCTATGCTGGGGCATCAAGTCTCCACAGGACCAAGGGTCTCCCCTTCCACTGACATCAGACGAGGCCATCCTCTGCTACATATGTATCTGGAGTCATGGATCCCTCCATGTATACTCTTTTTTTTCTAGTTTCTGGGAGCTCTAGGTGGTCTGGTTAGTTGATATTGCTCTTCCTATGGGTCCCCTTCAGATCCTTCAGTCTTGACCAATACAGACGCAGATACTCACACCCAACCATCGGAATTAAGCCCCGGAACCCCAATGGAAGAGATAGGGCAAGGACCGAGTGAGTTTTATCAATTCTTAATTTCCCACTGAGCATACTACCAGTGCTCTTTAGCCATCCAAGGCATGTCTTTGGTTTTGTTATGCTCCTCATTGTGTGAAGAAGGAAAACACTTGATGAGTGCTACACAGGTACAGTTTCTAAGACAGACCTGTCTCCAGAGCTATCTTAACCACAGCACATCTGAGTCAGCAGGGTGGTGCCTGAAGAGTGGCTTATGCAAGAACTTACTGGCATATTGGAAAACATTTAACTTCTTCTGAGTTCAATTTACTTYCTGTAACATCAAGACAAGTAGAACAGTCTCTAATAGCATCTCTCAGTCATTGTAAGATTAGGAAAAATAACATTATAGAGCTCTTGGCTAAGTGAAGGCCACATAAGTGGTCAGCAAATGGTAGCTAATGGCTAAAGTAATCATCATCATAAATTAGTACAAATGCCAAAATCCAGATTTGGAAAGATTCTTACCAACTTGGTGCAATGCCCTCATACTAAAACCATAATAGTTATTGCAATAAAGAGCAAATTCTCTGACTTTCGAAGGAAAGACAATAAGATCAGGGCACATGTTAAAACTGACAGATGAATCACTCAGTGGAGGAACATACAATTACCAAGAGTGTCTACACTTTGTTGTCACTAAATACTACAGAAATCACAGCAAAGATACAAACTAAGGT
>BDUI01005183.1:29005-39080 GCA_002335545.1 Apodemus speciosus
TGTACACCCAGAATTTATTGCTCTTATAGAAATACAACACTTTAATTGAAAAAAGATACTCTGTAACACTTTCCTGGCTCACTAGCCAACATGTGAGAATAAAGCTACTGTAAGATTTAATTTTATTGTTAGACTTTTTAACTTACTTTAAAAACTGGTATTTTAGTTGCTACCTGACTCACATGAAATTTTTAAGTGAACTTAAGGAAATAAAGATAAAGGAGAATTTCTAGCAATTTCTGAATTACTCTTAAGTATACCTCTGCCATTTTGGGGCTATGTATTTATGTGCAATTTCATACTCAGGAATGACAGGTGTTAGGTATCAACAAATTCTTAAAACTGTTGAAAGCACTTTTTCTGCAGTATCACATATTCAGTCTAGATGTAATTTGCTGTGTAAACACAAATAAACAACATCCATTTTATTGGTATACAATTTTCTTACATATTTAATACGTATTAAAATTATACACATCCTGGGAGGGATTTTTTTAAAGTAAGTTTCTTCATGACTTAATGACAGTGAATGTTTGCTTTCAAAATTCAAATTTATATGATTAGAAACACAGATGCCATTAAAATGTCTTCTGCTAAAAACAAGGGTCAAGGACAAACCTTAGCAAATTAAAAAGCTTAGTATATAAGAGACAGCTTCTACAGCTACTTTCATCTATTCAGGTCTGTCAACATGATCACGTGGGACTAAAGAAGACAGAGCGGACAAAAACAACAGCAGAACTTAGCAATGGAACCTTATTTCTACTGGCTGTGTCCATTAGAGCTGGGAGACCATCCACTGACCATTCAAGTCTATATTTAACCATGCGTGGAATCAATCATCCTGTTTTTGCACATGTATCAGTGTTGTGTATACATGGATATAGGAGTTCATGTGGCCAAGGAGTCCACTGAATCTCTTGAGCCATCTGAAATAGATGCTGGGAATCAAACTCAAACCCTCTGTATAAGAACTAGGTACTCTTATTACTTAAATCATCTCTCCAACCCAATTATATAATTTTAAAAGCAAATAAAAACAGAATTTTGCTTCCAAACATTGGTAAACTAATACAATATCTTATTTAATATTCTAAAATTAAATTCTTTCTAAAACTAGAATTAACACAGTAAATGAACATTAATATATTTCCTCTTTTCATGATTTTGGTTTTTATTATTTTGTTTGGTTTTTAACCTACCACATTTCCCAAACTTTATGTTAACACTAGATAAAACATGCATAGATATACCACAATCTCACTGGGTGCTGTTTTTGTTGTTTAATCAAAGATGCACTATGTTTAACAAAAGAAAAGAAAGATACACTAAAGCATTTAGAAAACTTAAAATACTATTGTGATGAACTTTAAATTTAGCTCAGTATCAGTTCATACAAAATAGTTGAACATGTTTGTGAATTTTACACATATCCTAGCTGTTTTCAATTCTATTACAATGGCAGCATTATTATGTTGAAAGTGTGTTACCTCAATATGTCTTCACTGGTTTGAGTATTCTTTAAATTATCGTTCTATGCATAATACATTTGAATTGTGGACCTTTCCAATGCTCTCTGTACACACTGCACAGTTGTGTTTTTTTGTTTTTATTTTTATTTGTTTTTTGTTTTAATTTGAAAATGCTTTTTCCCCCCTCTGAGGACTAATGTTTTTAATTAGCAATGAGCAAATTATGGTAAGTGGATTGTTTTTCAACTTTTGATATTTTTATTTCTGAACATTTAAATCTTCTCGCAGATAATATCATTTATTTTGGTTTAGAAAAATTTACCTCTGTCAAAATATGCTGTGGTTTTTATAAAAAGCACCAACAATTTGTCCTTATGATTATTTTAGAAGTTCAGCTGAATATAAACATGTCAAAATACATAATGTATTCAATTAATAAATGGAGCACTGACAATCTATTCCTCCCATAACTGCAGACACTTYGAAGCGCAATTATAAAATTCCAAATTAGCTCTCTTAATAGCAGCTGAGCGCACCTTGTTTAGTTTCCTGTGTGCTTTGGTAAGGCCCCATCTCGGTATGTTCTTGTTTTCAAGGACTGTCTGCAGAGATTGTAGTCTGTTACATATTCAAAATCTTAATGACTTTTCTTCCCATTTTATTCTTTAGTTCTGAATACAATTTGAAGCAGTGATTTTTAAGAAATGCTTTATCATGTGTTTGTGTGTTTCTATGTCTGTGTGTTTTTGTACATGTTTCTGTGTGTAAGTCACATGTTTTCGGAGGTGTCTATGAAAACCAAAAGAGGCCATTTTATCACCTAGAACTAGAATAACAGGCAGTTGAGAGTCACTGGGTCCATGCTGGGAGCTGAACTTCATTCTTCTGAAAGAGCAGCAAGCATTCTTAACCAATGAGACATCTCTACATCCTTAAGGGATGGTTGGTTTTGTTTGTTTGTTCTTTGTTATTTTTGTAGCAAATTTGAATTTTCTGGCTGTCCAGGGAATAGTGTATGTGTCTAGTTCCCATGATAGGTGGAAAATGTCAACAACCTTTTTCTAGTTACTTATTTATCATCAATTTTTAAAAGAACTTTTCAATCTCACATTTCATGAACCATTCACTTTCCTCCATCACTGTAACAAAGCATTTAAACCAACATCTAAAAGGCTCTCCAAACAAGGTCCACATGCTACACACTCAAGTCACACAATTACATCACAGTCTAGACTGTGCTCTACAGAGTGAGACTGCCCTCATGCTGTTTTCTTTAAAGAAGGGATGGACTTAAAGAAAGGCTGGGAATGCAGATAGTTTGGTTGTTGTTGTTCACATTCAACTATATTGAAATGAGAAACATTATAAAAGTGGTCCTTGCACAGTCTTGCTCCAGACAAGCGGAAACAGCAAGCAAAGTTGAAGACTATTAAACTCACCTCAGCACATTTTGTTAACTGCATTGTAACAGTTTATCCTTAAAGGCTAGAAAAGTTTCATGGATGCTAAACAAGAAAGGGTGCCAGGAAAACAGACAATAAGCCAGGACCAAGCCAAACAAGGGCAGACACAGGCTCACATTCCTAAGGAGGCCCTTTGCACTCCCTGTTCTAAATCAGAGGGGACCTTGTTTTTACCCAAGTCTCCTGACTCACTAATTTGGCACAGAAAACATGTTTATGAAATTAACATTGCTGTTTTTGTCATTTAAATTAGTGACGAATCTGTCAAAAAGTGAACTGACCTTTTATCTTGTTATGTTAGTGTTCATTGTTTTGAGAAAAAAATGGAATTTGATTAGTAGTTTTCAGAGGAATCAGAATTGTTGTCCAACAGTTTTGATGTAAAACATGAAAATTGAGTTTACATTTTTCTCTTGAGTTAATAATAAGAGTAAAACATTCGAAGAGAAAAGTCAAATAGAATTTAATAAATTTCTTGTTTTGATGTGCTACAATTAAGATATTGTGTGCTTTTTCTGTCTTGGATGGATTTTGATTTGATGGATGATATCCATCTGGATAGCTCTCGAATTGCCTAAGAAATCACTGAATTAAGGTGTAAGACCTGGATTAGTAAAATAAAATTAAAAATTAAAATCTCTATTAAGGACATAAGCAGAGTTTTGCCATGTACCAGCTGTTAGTGTTACATAAATATGCTTTTTCTTTTTTCTTTTTTCTTTTTTTTTTGGATATATTCTTTGGTGAGGATGCGGAGAAAGAGGAACACTCCTACACTGTTGGTGGGACTGCAAACTGGTACAGCCACTCTGGAAATCAGTCTGGAGGTTCCTCAGAAAACTGAACATGATACTTCTGGAGGAACCAGCCATACCACTTCTGGGCATATATCCAGAAGACTCCCCAGCATGCAATAAGGATACATGCTCTACAAATGTTCATAGCAGCCTTACTTATAATAGCCAGAAACTGGAAAGAACCCAGGTTTCCCTCAATGGAAGAATGGATACAAAAAATGTGGTATATATACRCAATGGAGTACTATTCAGCCATTAGAAACAATGAATTCATGAAATTCTTAGASAAATGGATGGAGCTGGAGAGCATCATACTGAGTGAAGTAACCCAGTCTCAAAATAAATATGCTTTTTCAAATATTCAAGTTTATGTTTATATTCTAGGTATTTAAGTGTATACTAACTATGGTACTTTAGGATTATTAAGCTATAATGCAGGCACCTGTAGCATTGACACATCATCATACTTGGGCTCAGGAGTTTGGGAGATAAATAGCATATGGCACAAAATTAACCTGACCCCCTACACCCGAAAATAAGAACATTGTATGGATTTTGAACATTGGTAATAATTAAATAGAAATGAAATTAAAAAAGAATGAAATAAGCATGTTAGGATAAAGTGTTCTTAGCTAATGAATACCTAATTAGGCATATGAATACCTAATGTAATTTTTATAATATTTATTTATTCCCTGAAAATTTCATACATTTATACAATGTACTTTGGTCACATACCCAGCTCTTTTTTCAGCCCTCATCCTTGTCCTTCTATTTGTATATCCTTTGTTGTTGTTACTGATACTCTTCTACATAATAATTGTTAATATATTCTCTTATGTCTTTGAAAATATTTTGCTGACATTGTCTCACACCTAAGGATAAATTAATCCAAGGTCAGAACTTCACCAATGCTGTCTTGCTGCACAAATAGCAGGTAATGTCCATCTCCACATTCAGAGAAACGTGCAGCCAAATGTACCATTTTAAAATTGCCACAGCCCCATTTCAGCCATTACTGACAGCCTATTTCTTGGAATTTCTCTTGTATAAAACCATTCATCTTTAATCAGTTGTTATCTCTGAAATGTGGATAGAACTGGTTTTTAAAGGGAAGTGTAGAATAAATGCCCTACCCTAATTACTAAGATTAGTAATTTATTGAATGAGATGCTTTGTTCTTTAGTTTCATAGTAAAAAGTTGTGCTAAGATACAAAATGGCAATTTATAAGTTGACAATTTAGAGAAGCCCCATTTTTCTGTAAACTTGCTTGTTCTTAATTGTGGCATCACTTCAGGAAACCAGCTGAGTAATGCTTGCTTGCTGGACAGATGGGGGTGTTCATTCAGTGCCAGCTTGACGTCTGGTCTGTATCTCTTTCTAGCAGTTCTGACAATCCTCTTTTCTATCTCTACCCTCCGATATCACAATACATGTCTTATTTTTATATATCTCTAAGATGTAGTTACTTTGTATCAAATGTGATGGCATACTTAATGGGATTCAACATTCTGGCAGAAATCCTTAAATGTAGTAAAATTATAGTGAAACGTAAACATGTAAAAACACCAGTAAGAGGTGGCTTTTAGTAGTGGTTGTGGTTATTTGAGTGTTATTACTTGTTACTGTTATTAGGGAATAGTTATTGTCCTCAAAACTATATGATAATTATAACACTAATTCTACTCATGTAAAACTTTGCCTTATTTCTGTAATATTATAATAACACATGACTTAGAATCATAGTCTATAAATATTAGAATATGTACACATTCTTTCCTGGCCCAGAGTAAGGGACAGAGTCTTCATTTTTATTTATGTGTGCAGGTGTGTTTGAGGTACCTGTAGAAGTCAGAAGAGGGTATTGGATGCCCTAGAGCTGGAGAGACAGGCAGTTGTGAGCCACGTGAGCTGGGTACTGAGAACTGAACTTGGGTTCTATGGAGAAGCAGCAAGAAATGTTAATCGCTGATCCATCTGTCCAGTTCCTGGCTACTATCCTTTTTCTAACTGGCAGTTTTGCTATCTCTCCATCTTTTCTTGGGCCACAGACAATGAAGAGTCATCTGCAGTTGTCTTATGTGAGCACAATGATTCTGACATCCACAAGCATGTTTACCTTGCTTGAAGAACAACTCATCCACACCTTCAGCTCCACCTGTTTAGGGCTTAAGTGCACTTCCTCTGAGAAGCCATTTCTGACAATGATCTTTTTTTTTAATTATATATATTCTTTATTTACAATTCAAATATCATCCTCTTTATTGGTCTCCCCCTGAAAATCCCCTAACACATTCACCCTTGCTCTACTCACTATTCCATCCTCTCCCATTTCCCTGTTCTGGCATTCCCCTACACTGCAGCATCTAGTTTTCTTAGGACCAAGGCCCTCTCCTCCCTTGTTTCTTAGGAACAAGGCAATCCTCTGCTGCATATGCATCGGGAGCCATAGGTCCCTTCACATGTACTCTTTGGTTGACAGTTTAGTCCCTGGGAGTTCTGAGAGTACTGGGTGGCTCATATTGTTGTTCCTCCTATGGCACTACAAACCCCTTCACCTCCTTGGGTCCATTCTCTAGCTCAATTGGTGACCCTGTGCTCAGTTCAATGGGTGGCTGAGAGTGTCCCCCTCTGTACCTGTCATGCACTAGTGGAGCCTCCCAGGTGACAACTATATCAGGTTCTTGTCAGCAAGCACTTGTTGGCATCCATAACAGTGTCTGGGTTACTGGAATTCTGGTTTTTTTTTTTTTCCGGAATTCTATACTAAAACTATCTGGCCCTGTGCTTTTTTGGGTTCGAAGACTTTCAATGCCCACTTCTATTTCTTTAGGGATTATGGGACTGTTTACATTGTCTATCTGATCCTGATTTAACTTTGGTATTTGGTATCTGTCTAGAAAATTGACCATTTCATCCAGATTTTCCAGCTGTGTTGAGTATAGGCTTTTGTAGTAGGATCTGATGATTTTTTTTAATTTCCTCAGTTTCTGTTGTTATATCTCACTTTTCATTTTCGATTTGGTTAATTTGGATACTGTCTCTATGCCCTCTGGTTAGTCTGGCTAAGAGCTTATCTATCTTGTTGATTTTCTCAAAAAAACAGCTCCTGGTTTTGTTGATTCTTTGTATAGTTCTTTTTGTTTCTACGTAGTTGATTTCAGTCCCGAGTTTGATGAATTCTTGCCTTCTACTCCTCTTCAATGTATTAGTTTCTTTCTGTTATAAAGCTTTCAGGTGTGCTGTTAAGTTGCGAGGGTATGCTCTCTCCAGTTTCTTTTGGGGGGCACTCAGAGCTATGAGTTTCCCTCTTAGCACTGCTTTTATTGTGTCCCATAAATTTGGGTATGTTGTGCCTTCATTTTCATTAAATTCTAAAAAGTCTTTGATATCTTTCCTTATTTCTTCCTGCCCAAGGTATCAAACAGTAGAACGTTGTTCAGCTTCCATGTGTACATGAGCTTTCTGTTGTTTGTGTTGCTGTTGAAGACCACACTTAGTCTGTAGTGATCAGATAGGAGGCATGGGATAATTTCAATCTTCTTATATCTGTTGAGTTTTGTTTTGTGACCAATTATATGGTCAGTTTTGGAGAAGGTACCATGAGGGTCTGAGAAGTTACATTCTTTTGGTTTAGGACAAAATGTTCTATAGATATCTGTTAAATCCATTTGGTTAGTTTTGCTAGTTTCACTGTGTTTCTGTTTAGTTTGTGCTTCTCTGATCTGTCCATTGATGAGAGTGGGGTGTTTCAGACACCAACAATTATTGTGTGAGGTGTAATGTGTGCTCTGAACTTTAGTAAAGTTTCTTTTATGAATATGGATGCCCTTGTGTTTGGAGTATAGATGACCAGAATTGAGAGTTCTTCTTGGTAGTTATTTCCTTTGACAAGTATGAAGTGTCCTTCTGTGTCTTCTTTGATAACTTTGGTTAAAAGTCAATTTTATCTGATATTAGAATGGCTACTCCAGCCTGTTTCCTGGGACCGTTTGCTTGGAAAATTGCTTTCCAGTCTTTTACTCTGAAGAAGTGTTTGTGTTTGTCACTGAGGTGTGTTTCCTGTATGCAACAAAATGCTGATTCCTCTTTATGTATCCAGTCTCTGATTCTATGTCTTTTAATTGGGGAATTGAGTTCATTGATGTTAAGAGATATTAAGGAAGAGTGATTGTTGCTTCCTGTCATTTTTGATGTTATTTTTATGATTATGTGGTTATCTTCTTTTGGGTTTGTTGAAAGATTACTTTCTTGCTTTTTTAAGGGTATAGTTTCCCTCCTTGTGTTGGCATTTTCCATCTATTATCCTTTGTAGGGCTAGATTTGTGGAATGATATTGTGTAAATTTGGTTTAATCATGGACGATCTTGGTGTCTCCATCTATGGTGATTGAAAGTTTTGCTGGGTGTAGTAGTCTGGGCTGCCATTTGTGTTCTCTTAGGGTCTGTATGAGATCTGCCTAGAATCTTCTAGCTTTCATGGTCTCTGGTGAGAAGTCTGGTGCAATTATGATAGGTCTGCCTTTATATGTTACTTGACTTTTTCCCCTTACTGCTTGTAATATTCTTTGTTTAGTGCCTTTGCTGTTTTGATTATTATATAACAGGAGAAATTTCTGTTCTGGTCCCATCTGTTCGGAGTTCTGAAGGCTTCTTGTATGTTCATGGGCATCACTTTCTTTAGTTTAGGGAAGTTTTCTTCCATAATTTTGTTGAAGATATTTACAGGCCTGTTAAGTTGTAAATCTTTGCTGTCTTCTATACTTTTAATCCTTAGTTTTGATCTTCTTATTGTGTCTTGGATTTCCTGGATGTTTTGGGTTACACGATTTTTGCATTTTGCATTTTCATTAATTGTTGAGTCAATGTTTTCTATGATATCTTCAGCACCTGAGATTCTTCTATCTCTTGTATTCCATTGTTGATACTTGCATCAATGACTCCTGATTTCTTTCCAAGGTTTTATATCTCCTAAGTTGTCTCCCTTTTGATATATTTGTTATTTCTACCTCCATTTTTAGATCCTGGATGGTTTTGTTCAGTTCCTTTGCTTGTTTGTTTGTGTTTTCCTGTAATTCTTTAAAGAATTTTTGTGTTTCCCCTTYGAGGGCTTCTACCTGTTGACCCATATTCTCCTGTATTTCTTTAAGTGATTTTTGTGTTTCCTCTTTAAGGGCTTCTAACTGTTGAAACATCTTCTCCTGTATTTCTTTAGGGAGTTATTTATGTCCTTCTTGAAGTCCTCTATCACCATCATGAAATGTCATTTTAAAACTAGATCTTGCTTTTCCAGTGTGTTAGGGTATCCAGGACTATCTGTTGTGAGAGAACTTGGTTCGGGTGGTGCGTTGTTTCCTTGGTTTGTGTTGGTAATGTTCTTGTGTTTGTCTTTTGCCATCTGGTTATCTCTGGTGTTAGCTGGTTTTACTATTTCTGACTATGGCTTAGCTGTCCTGCAAGCCTCTGTATCTATGCTCCTGGGAATCCCCTTCTCTCTGTGTACACAGGTATGTAGGTTCTCCTGGGAGACCAGGTCTCTTATGGTGGTATTTGTGTCTGTAATTCTGTGGCCCAGGATCAGCTCTGGGTGCAGATGGAAATTGGAAGACTCCTATCCCATGCTGCTCCTTGTCTCTTGTGTCCTCAGGGTTTCAGTATCATTCCTCTGAGCAGCAGGAGTGTTTCAACCTGTGGTGTCTGACCTCTCTGCAATCCTGGGTGATCAGCTATTTGCCTGTGCCATCTGGATATGGTGCTCTGTGGCAGAGGATGGTCCCAAGCCAGACACTGATCTTTTATAACTCTGCATCTACACACAAACTTGTCTGGTAGTTCGGCAATAGACTATCACTGTTCACTTAATCCATACTGCATGTCAAGTGCTCTGAAGGATAGAGCTGCTATTTGCTCCTTACCAGTCACTATGATTACAACTGTGTAAGGCAATGGAAACATTCCATAGTTGTTTATTGCATGTGATTGAATAAAATCTACTGAGCATTAGAACCACCACAGTAGCCCTTGCTTCAGTCTTTCTAAAATCCCT
This sequence comes from Apodemus speciosus, assembly GCA_002335545.1. Taxonomy (NCBI): domain Eukaryota; kingdom Metazoa; phylum Chordata; class Mammalia; order Rodentia; family Muridae; genus Apodemus; species Apodemus speciosus. Next base: position 38,785 of record BDUI01005183.1, read on the forward strand.
CCCAATGTGATGCCAAAAAACACTTACATACCACCTTCAACATGTGAAACCCACTAAAAAAYCTTCCTATAGCATTACTCATTTACTCTATGGCCACCTCTTCAGTGGCAAGTACTATAATCAGTTTTAAAAGAACAAACATTTCTTTCCTCAAGCAGTTTAAAATACAGTTTTGAAAGTAAAGCAAGGCAATCTTGCCTCAGGTCAGGGCGGTGGGCAGTCATCTACCCACCCAGCTACCAACTCGCTCGGGGGTCTGTGCTGTCTGGGCCCGGATTACAGCCTAAGCAGCCACC
>BDUI01005183.1:49843-60745 GCA_002335545.1 Apodemus speciosus
AGTATTGAAGAAAGGGGATAACATTTGAAATGTAAAAAAGCAAATATGGAATAAAAAAAGAAATATTTTATCTTAAGGTTCTGAATAAAAAACTTGGTCCAATATCTAGAGACACAGTAATTTATTTAGTTATTCAAATATACATGGGTTATTGCCATTATCCATACACCTTGTGAAATGAAAAACATGTAGAATTGTCACAGTAGCTCAGATCAGGTCTCTATTGAGGTGCACTAAAAGAAAGATATTCTTTCTGGACAAAAGAATAGAATTTACCTCTGGCCTTGGGTAGAGATCTAATATTCCAAGTCTATTAATGCTGCTGATCCTGTCAAGGATGTGGAAGAYACCTCACCTCAGAAAGGCTAATTCACCTTAAGTCACAATAAAAAAAAATAAGAGGACTAATTATCCTAATAATAAGATCATGTTCTCKTTCTTCCCAGAAAGCCTGCTCCTGGTACAGTTGCTACAAAGCCATCATACTGTTCTATTGGGTCTGTCTATCCTTCCGAGCTAGCAAAGTATATCCTTTCCATTTTCTTTTATCTTTCCCTTTGGATGCCAGACAGAGCCAAAGTATGCTTTCTGTGATAGTTTGGACTTTCTTTCTTTATCTGAAGCTACCTCCCTTTGCTAGCCATGTGGCTACTTGTCAACCCACCATGCCTATGTTGAAATACCCCAATTTTTCTTTCTTCTTCATCTTCCTCTTCTCCATCTCCATCTTCCAGGCAGCTACTGACATTTACAGCTCACCTGACTGTTCTTTTAAACTCTAATACAATTTTCCTTCTACCTTCTTCTGAGTCCACTATTAAATTATTTTACTAATGAGACTGGTAATAGAATCTTTCTCTTTATGAACACACTATATTTAAAAAACAAAACAAAACAAAAAACACTAACAAATCAAAAACCTACAGACAGCATTGATAGTAACCTATCAATATCAAGAAAATCATGGGCTTCTAATTTCTCTGTAAATGTCAAGTGTTTTCAGTACGAGAATCATTTGATGCTATAGAAAAGGAGCTAACAAACATAAGGATGCTRGGGCTGCTGATATGTGTTGAATCCAATGTATGTTCTGTGTTTTCCTTTCACAGCACTAGTCTCCCTCACTTGTGTACTACCTCTATCTGCTCCATTTCCATTGTTGAGATACATATCATACAGGCACAACAGATAGGACATTTATAATCCTACAATTTATGAAAACACTTCAAGTATCTTTCTACTTTAGAATGCATCTACATACTCTACAATGTGAGCCCATGGATGCAGCTAGACAGATAGTTAGGGAAAGATTATATTTCAATGTATCAGTGTAGGGGAATACCAGAACAGGGAAGTGGGAAGGGGTGGATGGGGAAACAGGGGGAGAGAAAAGGGCATGTGGGACCTTTGGGGGGTGGGGAACCAAGAAAAGGGAAGTGAAATGTAAATAAAGAATATATCCAATAAAACAGATATCACATCACCTAAAGACAATTTAAAAAAGAAACTAATGAAAGAAAAAATACTGAAATTCAGGAAATACAAAACATGCTATCAATTTTACTAGCTCATATACAAAATAAAATCTAACCTATTGTTGTCTCCCTGGACTAAAAAATACAGAGTCAATGGCCCCTAAAAGTGAACAGCAGCTGTAAAGATATAGAGAAGATAAGCATATAAAAGAACCATTTTATGAGTGGACATTCCATATGGACTCACAGTAAGTTATTCAACCTACATGGAGGTAAAAGCAAAGTAGAGTTCTCAAAAGATTAACTTGTGACAATTTATAAAATTATTACATATGCAATTTAAAATATATGYRATTGAATGGAACAGTCAGATGTGTCCTCCACCTTGTATTGAGAGGCTTGTGTGTGCCTGTAACAGGTGGGCTCCAAACTGGACTGCTTCTCAGGAACTCGGGGAAACCTCCATCAATTCCAAACTTCTTTGCCTTTCTCTATGAGTTTTGTAAAGATGAGCACTGGCATTCCGCAGGATCAAAGGTGATTTGGGTTTCATCATGGTAAGTATTCCATATCGTAAGTAAGGCAGCTCATGCACTCTGCTGAGTAGCCGCCATCAAAAGGATAGGTTCCCTAGCCAAGCATGATGTTCCCAACTATTATAATAGAAATCTATTGTTTTATTCCTGTTTTGTATACTTTTGCTTATATGTATCTACTCATGCATATATCAATTTCTATTATGATCAGACTGTTATATCTGTTGATTTATTACATCATCTCTACATTTTTGAAAATTTGTGTTAATTTGAGTTTTACATTTTTCAATTTTTTTCTTTGTAGAATAGACATTAGCTAATTTTGATTGGATATGTGCTACTTTTATATGGGCTACAACAAAGACTTTATTTCCTCATTATTTTTAAATTGCCAGAAAACAGAAAATATAACCATGAATATTTATCTGTGACAGAGGAAAACAATATTAAGTTCCAACTTTACTATCTGAAAATAAGGTTTTATGCAACCATACTCATTTGTTCATGCACCAACTAGAGTTGTTTGTCTGAGGCAACAATAGAGTTGACTGAGCAATGAGAAGTTCCATCTCTTATGCTATGGAAAGAGTTTAACAAAACATACATGAGTCTGGGTGCAAATGTAAAGCAAATGAGTATAATCCCTGTTTCTGTTGAAAAGTTATGCATTGTACCTCACTTCTGTTCCTCCTATAGGAAATATCAATTTCATCTAAAAACACTGGTGTTTTAAAATTATTTTTTTCATTTCCTTAGATTATAATTGCATTATTTACCCCTTCCATTTTCTCCCTCCAAATACTAAATTCTTCTCCTTTTCTCTTTCTAATCCATGGCCTCTGTTTTCATTAACTCTTATTACATGCATATGCATATATGCTACTTCTAAATATACATTACTTGATCTATATAGTGCTAGTTGTGTGCACATTTTCATGTCTAGCCCCTTAATGTTAGTCTACTGTTATCTCTATCTAGCAAACATTTAGGCAGTCATATTGGTGAGACGTTATAGTTGTAATTTTTGACATGCCCAGGAGACACAATTTTACCCCAAATATTCCTCTGCCTCTTATCACCTTGCTGTCCCTTCTTTCAGAATGATCCCTTGGGTGTAGGAGTAGTATTGAAGCTGTATATTCTGGGACTGGACTCCACAACTCTGCATTTTGAATGGTTGTACTTTTCTAGAATGGCCTCTCTTTGTGCAGGGATATGCTTCCTGGAGGATAGCTGAGGGTTGAATTTATTGGCTAAGATGCTTAAGAGGGATCTTATCTCAAAAGTCTTGGTAACCCATTCACAAAAGAACACACCAGGCATGCACTCACTGATAAGTGAATATTAGCCCAGAAGCTTGGAATACCCAAGATACAATTCACAGACCAAAGGAAGCTCAAGAAGAAGGAAGACCAAAGTATGAATGCTTTGGTACTTCTTAGAAGGGGGAACAAAATACCCATGGGAGGTGATAAATAGACAAAATGTGGAGCAGAGACTGAAGGAAAGGCCATCGAGAGACTGCCCCACCTGGGAATCCACCCCATATACTGTCACCAAACCCAGACACTAATGTGTATGCCAACAAGTGCTTGCTGACAGGAGCCTGATATAGCTGTCTCCTAAGAGGCTTTGCCAGTACCTGGCAAATACAGAGGTGGGTGCTCCCAGCCAACCATAGACTGAGCACAAGGTCCCCAATGGAGGAGCTAGAAAAAGGACCCAATGAGTTGTAGGAGCTTTCAGCCCCATAGGAGGAACAACATTATGAACCAACCAGAGCTCCCAGGAACTAAACAACCAACCAAAAAGTACACATGGAGGGACCAATGGCTCAAACTGCATATGTAGCAGAGGATGGCCTTGTTGGACATCAAAGGGAGGAGAGGCCTTTGGCCCTGAGAAGGCTCAATGCCTCAGTATAGAGGAATACTAGGACAGGGAAGCGAGAGTGGGTGGGCTCGTAAGCAGGGGGAGGAGAGGAGAGATAGGGTGTTTTTGGAGGGTAAACCAGGAAAGGGGATAACATTTGAAATGTAAATAAAGAAAATATTTAATTAAAAAAAAGTCTTGGTCCAGTCTTTTCAACATTCCTTCATTCCAGATAAATTTGAAATTTTTTGGATGCTCCTATGAATCATTTTACTTTAACACATTTCCTTTCAAAATGACATAAGTGAAATCTTTAATGCAATTTTTATCTAATATCTGTAAAGATGGTACATTATTTCCTTTTTCTTAAAATGCTTATCTTTCAACAGAACAGAACACATCCAATTTGCACTGCTCTCCCTGCCCCTACATCTACATCTGGTGAAGGTGAGGCACAGAGAAGTGGTCTGTTTATGCTCTGCCCTTTCAATCCATGAACAAAGGGCCAGGAAAAGCACCCTGTAGTAGCACAATAATTGATGAAATGCCAGGTGTTCATTCTAAGTTTTCTTCAGGAAGGACTTTTGAAAATGAAACAAAGGGCATATTCAAGTAAAAAGGACACTGGTCTCACACTAATAATGGCAAGTAGCAAAAACTTTTGTTTCTTCTCATTTCAAAAGAGGAGTGCTCTGTCTGCAAAGAAACTGTGGGAGGAGGCACCCAGGGGATTGTGCACTGTAGCACTGTCTCCCAGATCACCCAAGAAGATGATTCAAGAGACTCTTATCCCAGCAGGTTAAGGCTGATTCAGACAGTTCTGGATTTCCAGATCTGTCCCTTAATGTTGTGTTCTTAAAGCATATTTGTTGATGTTTCATTGTTTTTCTCCACCACTAAATTGTTATTTTCCATCTAACATTACTAATTTAGGCAGGGAGAGTTAGCCCAGCTACTTTAAGGCTGAGTTCCACAATTATTGGCACAATACTAACTCTTGCACTCTGAAGCAAAGAAAAGTACACTACTGTGCACTCCAGTGCATGCATGCACACAGTCATTGAAAACTGGCCCAGGATACAAAGAGAAACTTCAAAGAATATTTTCAACAATGGTTATACTTTTAGAATAAATGAGGAGAAAATATATAATACGTCCACCCCTTCCACTGCCTGGCCTTTCTACTGTGGCAGACTCTTGGCGCAGTTGGCTACAGTGAAGACACCACTCCTTGATCCATCCTAGAGAACCCACTGCACTCAGAGCATCTAGTAAGAACCCCTTCCCACCTCTGGAGTCCCAGAGCTGTGACTGGTGGCCCACGGACTCACTACCCAGCAACCACCAAAAACCCTGCCCTCCCAAATACCATTCACCTTCCATTCCTTCTGCCCCTTCTACCTCCTGGCCTTTCTGCCACAGCAGACCCTTGGCAGATCTTCTAGGGCAAAGATACCATCTCCTGATCCATCCAAGTGAACCCACTGCATTCAGAACAGTTGAGAACCCATTGCACTCAGAGCAGTTAGTGTGGAGAGGCCTGAGAGCAGAGATAGGTCCACTCCTATTGCTCAGAGGAACCTATCCAGGAACCCTCAAGTGGGAGCCTTCCTGTCTTCTCTGGCTGCGCACCATCCTCGGCCATAGTGCTCCATAATCAGGTGGCACAGGGAAATAGCTAACCTCCCAGGACTGTGGAGAGGCCAGAGAGTGCAGAGATAATCCTGGGCCACAGAGCTACATACACAAATACCACTGCAAGAAAGCTGGTCTCTCAGGAGTGCGTAAATAACTGTATACACAGAGAGAACAGGAATCCCAGGAGTACAGATACAAAGACTTGCAGGACAGATAAGCCACAGTCAGACACAGTTAGACAAACTAACAAAAGAGATAACCAGATGGCAAAAGGCAAATGCAAAGAACAGTACCAACAGAAASGAAGGCAAGATGGCACCACCCGAAACCAGTCTTCCACAACAGCAAGTCCWGGATATCCCAACACAATGAAAAATCAAGATCTGGATTTAAAATAACATCTCATGATGCTGATAGAAGACTTCAAGAAGGACATAAACAACTCCCTTAAAGAAAAACAGGAGAACATGGGTCAACAGGTCGAARCCCTTATAGAGAATACATGAAAACCCCTTAAGTTACAGGAAAACACAAACGAACAAGTGAAGGAATGGAATAAAATCCATCCAGGATCTAAAAATAGAAGTAGAAACAATAAAGAGATGGCAAAGGGAGACAAAACTGGAGATAGAAAACCTTGGAAAGAAATGAGTAGTCATAGATGCAAGCTCCAGCAACAGAAGACAAGAGAAGAATCTCAGGTGCTGAAGATACTATAGAAAACATTGACTCAACAGTCAAAGAAAATSGAAAATGCAAAAAGCTTGYAACCCAAAACATCCAGGAAATCCAGGACACAATGAAAAGACCAAATTTAAGGATTATAGGTATAGAAGAGAGTGAGAATTTACAACTTAAAGGGCAGTAAATATCTTCAACAAAATTATAGAAGAAAACTTCTCTAACCTAAAGAAAGAGATGCCCATGAACATACAAGAAGCCTGAAGAACTCCAAACAGACTGTACCAGAACAAAAATTCCTCTTGGCATATACTAATCAAAACAACAAATGCACTAAACAAAGAAAGGATATTAAAAGCAGTAAGGAAAAAGGGTCAAGTAACATATGAAGGAAGACCTATCAGAATTGCACCAGACTTCTCACCAGAAACTATGAAAGCTAGAAGATCCTGGGCAAATGTCATACAGACCCTAAGAGAGCATAAATATCAGCTCAGGCTACTATATCCAGCAAAACACTCAATTACCCTAGATGGTGAAAACAAGACATTCCATGACAAAACAAAATTTACACAATATCTTTACACAAACCCAGCTCTACAAAGGATAATGGGTGGAAAACACCAACTCAAGGAGGGAAACTACACCCTAGAAAAAATCAATAAAATAATCTTTCAACAAACCTGAAAGAAGATAGCCACACAAACAGAATTCTAACTTTAAAAATGGAAATAACAGAAAGTAACAATCACTTTTCCTTAATATCTCTTAACATCGATGGAATAAATTCCCCAATAAAAAAGAGATAGACAGACTGGATATGTAAACAGGACCTAACATTTTGCTACATACATGAAACCCACTTCAGTGACAAAGATAGTCACTACATCAGAGCCAAAGGTTAGAAAACAATTTTCCAAACAAATGTTCCCAAGAAACAAGCTGGAGTGGCCATTCTTATATTAGATAAAATCRACTTTCAACCAAAACTTGTGAAAACTATAAAGAGGGACACTTCATACTGGTCAAAGGAAAAATCAACCAAGATGAATTCTCAATTCTGAACATCCATACTCCAAATGCAAGGGCACCCACAATAATAAAAGAAACTTTAGTACAGCTTAAAGCACACATTGCACCCCACACAAAACTGGTGGGAGACTTCAATTCCCCACTCTCGGCAATGGACAAATTATGGAAACACAAACAAAACAGAGATACAGTGAAACTAACAGAAGTTATGAACCAAAAGGATCTAATAGATCTTTATAGAACATTCCATCCTAAAGCAAAAAATACACCTTCTTCTCAGAACCTCATGGTACCTTCTCCAAAATCGACCATATAATTGGTCACAAAACAGGCCCCAACAGATACAAGAATACTGAGATAATTCCATGCACCCTATCAGATCACCATGGTCTAAGTTCAAACAAAAACAACAGAAAACACACATACACATGGACATTGAACAATGCTCTACTCAATGATGATTTGGTCAAGGAAGAAGTAAAGAAATAAATTAAGGACATTTTAGAATTTAATGAAAATGAAGACACATCATACCAAAACTTATGGGACACAATGAAAGCAGTGCTAAGAGGAAAACTCATAATGCTAAGTGCCTCCAAAAAGAAAATGGAGAGAGCTTACACTAGCAGCTTGAAAACACACCTGAAAGCTCTAGAACAAAAAGAAGCAAATACACCTATGAGGAGAAGAAAGCAGGAAATAATCAAACTCAGGGCTGAAATCAACCAAATATAAACAAAAAGAACTATACAAAGAATCCACAAATGAGGAGCTGGTTCTTTGAGAAAATCAACAAGATAAATAAACCCTTAGACAGAGTAACCAGGGGGCACAGAGGCATTCCCCAAATTATTAAAATTAGAAATGAAAAGGAAGACATAGCAAGAGAAACTGGAAATTCAAAAAAATCATCAAATCCTACTACAAAAACTAATACTCAACAAAATTGGAAAATCTGGAAAAAATGGACAATTTTATAGACACATACCAGGTGCCAATGTTAAAACAGGATCAGATAAACCATCTAAATAGTCCCATAAGTCCTGAGGAAAAAGAAGCAGTTATTATCAGTGTCCCAACCAAAAAAAGCCTCAGACAAGATGGGTTTAGTTCAGAATTCTACCAGAACTTCAAAGAAGACCTAATACTGATAGTCTTCAAACTATTCAACAAAATAGAAATACAAAGAACACTATCCTATCCATCCTATGAAGTCACAATAATGCTTACACCTAAACCAAAGAAAGACCAAACAAGGAAAGAGAACTTCAGACCAATTTCCCTTATGAACATTGATGCAAAAATACTCAATAAATTCTTGCCAACTGCTTCCAAGAATATATCAAAATGATTCACTACGATCAAGTAGACTTCATCCCAGGGATACAAGGATGGTTCAATATACAGAAATCCATCAATGTAATCCACTATATAAACAAATTAAATGAAAAAACACATGATCATTTCATTAGATGTTGAAAAAGCATTTGACAAAATTCAGCATCCCTTCATGTTAAAAGTATCGGAGATATCAGGAATTCATGGCCCATACCTAAACAAAATGAAAGCAATATACAGCAAACCAGTAGCCAACATCAAACCAAATGGAGAAAAACTTGCAGCAATCCCACTAAAATCGGGGACCAGACAATGCTGTCCATTCTGTCCATATCTATTCAATATAGTACTTGAAGTCCTAGCCACAGCAATTAGACAACAAACGGAGGTCAAAGGTATACAAAGTGGAAAAGAAGAAGTCAAGATATCACTATTTGCAGATGATATGATAATAAACATAAGTGACCCCAGAAATTCTCCCAGAGAACTCCTAAAGCTGTTAAACAACTTCAGCAGTGTGACTGGATATAATTAACTCAAACAAATCAGTAGCCTTCCTCTACTAAAAGGATAAACAAGCTGAGAAAGATATTAGGGAAACGACACCCTTCAGAACAGTCACAAATAATATAAAATACACTTATGTGACTAACCAACCAAGTGAAAGACCTGTATGACAACTTCAAGTCTCTGAAGAAAGAAATTGAAGAAGATAYCAGAAGATGGAAAGATCTCCCATGCTCATGGAGTAGCAGAATTAATGTGGTAAAAATGGCAACCTTTCTGAAAGCAATCTACAGATTCAGTGCAATCCCAATCAAAATTCCAAATCAATTCTTCACWGAGCTAGTAAGAGCAATCTGCAAATTCATTTGGAATAACAAAAAACCCAGGATAGGGAAAACTATTCTCCACAACAAAAGAACTTCTGGGGCAATCACCATCCCTGATGTCAAGCTCTACTACAGAGCAATAGTGATTAAAAACTCTATGATATTCATACAGAAACAGGCAGGAAGATCATGGAATAGAATTGAAGACCCAAAAATGAACCCACACACCTACGGTCACTTGATATTTGTCAAAGGAGCTAAAAACATCCCATGGAAAAAAGACAGCATTTTCAACAAATGGTGCTGGATCAACTGGAGGTCTGCATGAAGAAAAATCCAAATTGATCCATTCTTATCTCCTTGTACAAAGCTCAAATCCAAGTGGATCAAGACCTCCACATAAAACCAGATACACTGAAGCTTATAGAGGAGAATGTGGGGAAGAACCTTGAACACATGGGCACAGGGGAAATTTTCCTGAGTAGAACACCAACAGCTTATGCTCTAAGAACAAGAATTGACAACTGGGACCTCATAAAACTGCAAATCTTCTGTAAGGCAAAGGACACTCTCAATAGGACAAAATGACAACCAACAAATTGGGAAAAGATCTTTACCAATCCTATATCTGATAGAGGGCTAATATCCAATGTATACAAAGAACTCAAGAAGTTAAGACTCCAGAGAGTCAAATAACCCTAGAAAAAGTGGGGTACAGAGCTAAACAGATAATTCTCAACTGAGGAAACTTAATGGCTGTGAAGYACCCGAAGAAATGTTCAGGATCCTTAGTTATCAGGGAAATGCAAATCAAAACAACACTGAGATTCCACTTCACACCAGTCAGAATGAAAAACTCAGGGGACAGCAGATGCTGGCAATGATGTGAGAAACAGGAACATTCTTCCATTGCTGGTGGTATTGCAAGCTGGTACAACCACTCTGGAAGTCAGTTTGGCAGTTCCTCAAAAAATTGGACATAATACTACATGAGAACCCAGCTATACCACTCCTGGGCATATACCCAGAAGATGCTCCAATATGTAATAAGGACACATGCTCCACTATGTCCATAGCAGCCAGAAGCTGACAAGAACCCAGATGTCCTTTAACAGAGGAATGGATACAGAAAATGTGGTATGTTTACACAATGAAGTACTACTCAGCTATTAAAAACAATGAATTCATGAAATTCCTAGGCAAAGCGGTGGAACTTGAAAGTGTCATCTGGAGTGAGGTTACCCAATCATGAAAGAACATGCATGGAATGCACTCATTGATAGGTGGATATAAGCCTAAAAACTCAGAATAAAAAAGATACAACTCACAGACCACAAGAAGCTCAAGAAGAAGGAGGACCAAAGTGTGGGTGCTTTGATTTTTGAGAAAGGGAACAAAATACTCACAGGAGCAATTATGGAGACCAAGTGTGGGGCAGAGACCGAAGGAAAGGCCACCCAAAGACTGCCCTACCTGGGGATTCATCCTATAAACAGT
>BDUI01005183.1:79897-102074 GCA_002335545.1 Apodemus speciosus
ATTATATCTATAATTCATTAATATATATGTTGCAGTAGAAGACGATGTAGAATAATCTATTGTGTGGTGTAGACTAAGGAGAGAGGTCYTTGTGGGCTTAAGTACTCAGATAAGGGATAATTATGAGTAGTGTTTTATCCACATTCATTGTCTGGTTCCAAAGTGTACCTGGAATATTACAGAACAAATCCCATGTATTAGGAAGAAAGTTCACTCTATCACCAGGATACAGGTGGCCAGAGATTACATACTTAAAAGCAATGATTTGTTTATTTGGATACCCCAACCAGGATATCTGAAAGTCAGCTCAGTCCCCAGACAAACTAGCCACACAGTAAGTTGTCTCACTTCCTAAGATGAAAATAAAAGCCAGAGCCCTACTCTCTCTGACTTTCCAGGAGACAAGAAACTTCTGCCTCAGAAAGCTACAAGAAGCAAAAAGCTATGCCTCAGGAAGCAGGATGCCCACAGGATCCTCATAATACTCAAAAGATTACAGTTAAGCAATCACCAAGAATATTAAGACCTAGCTGAAATGTGTAGACTAGATGTTATGAAGTTTTCTATTGAAACAATGTTTTCTATCAACATTAGAAAGGCACAGACCCCTTTTGATACTTGAGTAAGTCTTATGCTGTTCCTTCCACTCATTATTGTTAGTTCTACCTTTGTAGAAATTCAACTGTATGGTGTCTTTAAAATGAGAATTTACAAAGAAAGAAAAAAATTACTGCAGAGAACTCTTAGTCACTATTGTGAGAGCAGACAACTTCTAAGATGTCTGTCATTTTAAYGGTCTTCTCCTGAAGGAAAACTCTTAGCAGAAAGCATGTGACTCTAAAAGGCAATTACTAAAGTCAAACATTTTTTCAAGTACTCTTCCACAGAGCATATGCAAGAAACACCAGGAAGCCTAGGTTCTAGTCAGCTGTGCCTCTCCAAGTGGACAAAAATGAGGAATACCAGGATGTACAAATATTTTACCCCAAACTCATCTGCATATATTTTCTCAGAAAATGTTAATCATCACAGTAAACAAGTTCAAGTGAAGTACTGACACCATAATTTACATTTATATCATTTGGTGCTATTATTTCTAAAAAAGATAATGAATTCAATCTAAATTCCCAGTGCTTGAGAATTCAGTAGTTGAGGAAAAGATCTAATACTAAGTCTGAGTGCTATACCATAACTTGGACTTGAATTTAAATGCAAATATAAATAGCTCACAGATACCTTCTCCTTTTCAAATGTCACAGAGTCTATTAGTAGACACAGTTTATGTTCAGCCTTAACAGTTAATTGAATAAGTATATGATCAGCAAAGAAATCAGGATGACAACCTAACTTTCATTACAGAAACTGTGAAGAAATACACACTAGACTTTATGCAATAATTAGCCTTCAGGTTCTACTGAATTTATATAAAATTTAAGCATTAAAATTGCATATCAACTACATAGCATCATACAAAGTATGAAATATGTGTTGTCATTTTATATACCAGTTTGAAATAAAATTAATACAGAAAAAAGCATCACCATTTCAGAAGTTATTTTACATGACTTCTTAGAGAAGTGGAGGCATATGAAGGAGGTATCTAAATCATTGCATGTTGCTGACATTATTATCAGGGCTTGGATGAGAACATGCTTGTCCTTTAAAACTCAGAGCATTTCATTCAGGATGAAGAAGTCAAATGCACTATTAAAGTAAAAGAAAACAACAGAAAGAAGAAAATACTAAATTCTGACTAATTGTGAAAGATTCTACATAACAAATATCTGTAATAATTTAAAGCTGTTTCTAGGGGACACATTTCTTCGTGAACAGAAGCATGTTAGTTTCTAAATTAAAAAAATATATATAGATAACAATTGTGATGGATCCAAAATGCCTATTCAAAAGAGATAGTGAAAGAATATCTGGGAGAAACATTTACTACACAGACACAAAAACAATATAAATAGAATGTATCTCTCCATTATCAGTATCTCTCCATTATCTCCAGTGTTCATGAATAATATTTCACATGATAGACTCCACCTTGAAAAGAGTTAACACATTTTACTAACAATATCCTAAAGCCATGTTACAGAAACAAAGTGAGTCAAATAAAGGACATGGTTCTCTCTAAGATTTTCTAAAACATTCTTATTTAAGTGTGTGTTATGTAGAGTGTATACCATATGTGTGCCCATAGATTCCAGAAGAAGTAGATTCCCTTGGACTGGAGTTGCAGACAATAGTGAGGCACTGATGTGGGGACTGAGAACCGAATTCAGGCCCTCCTTAAGAACAGTAAGCACTATGAATCCAACCACTGAGAACTCTTCAGTTCAGGGACACATTCTAAGATAAAAGTAGAAAAATAAACTCAGGAAAAACATGACAATTAAGTTCTTAATATTAAGAAAATGAAAAATAATCAAAATTATACTCCTGTAAAACTTGAAGGATCCAATTAGAATGGTTAAAGAAAATCCTCAATTATTACTAGCTTGGCTAGCCCCATGCTATATTCCACTTTACTAAAGGTGGAAGAGACTCAGAATTGTGAGTTTGCTAAGACAATGACCCACAATTCTCAATACTCATAAGGGCCTTTGGTGGAATCTTGGCAACAGTCTTGAGGAGGCTATTATATCTGTAAGTGAGATTTTGAGTAATAAATGTTCCTCAGACGTTCAGATAGTTGAGATAGTTGGTGTTGCTATTTTTGGAGGTGGTGTGACCTTGCTGGAGAAAATACATTACTGGGGCCGCTTCAAGAGTTCATAATCTCACCTCACTTTCAGTTTACTCTCTCTGATTCCTGTTTGCATTTGAGGATGTGACTTCTTACCTTCTTGCTTCACCTGCCTGCTACCAAGCCTATCCCACCATACCTATCCCGCCATTATCAACCATAACCCCAATAAACTCTTCCTTCTATAAGTTGTTTTTGGTCACAGTATTTTATCACAGCAACAGACAAGTAACTAGTGCACTGTGTTTTGTTAAAAAGGAAAAAAAAAAGCTGTTCTGACCAAATGTGTTTGCATAGCTGCTTTCTGAGATCTGCAGACAGACATCAGATATTAAATGACTAGAGATCAAAGGGAAGACATGTATTTCATGGAGCTAGGAAGTGAGCTGGAGAGAAAATGAAGGAAAATAGTACCTGCTATTGGGTAGTTACTACTCTTAATGTTTCTCTTAATTTTTCAGTCCCGAAATCAGAGAACTCTTGAAGCTGCCCCAAGAATGCAATTCATCCAGTAAGCCAATAGTATAAAAAGTGAAAATTGATAGATATATTTGGAATAGTGAATTGGGTAGGGGTGGTCATGGTGGTGTAAGAAGTATAGTCACACATTATTTAACCTCAGAAATACATTCTGAGAATACATTAAACTTGTGTGCATTTATGCATATGTAGCTGGTACTGGCCTACTACACTGCTAGGCCCTAGAAATAGCTATTGCTTCTAGGTAGCTACAAACTTTCACACCCTGCTAATGTCATGAATACTATAGGCAATTGTAACACAAGGTTAAGTATTTGAGTAGCCGAGTTATTTAAATATAGACAGGGCAACCAAAATAGTGAGCAACAGAATATTTTCCAGCTCTACTGAGATTTTATAGGATTGCCACTTGTGCATGAACTTGGCCTCTGAACACAACATCATGGTTGCACTGAGTGACTGGGTTACACCGAGAAATTAGATAAGAGCCCAGTTGGAAAAATCATTAAGAATCATACAGAAACACTCAGACATGAACCTGGACAAACACGAATGCCACGATCCACAATCAAGCACTCAGGTAAGCCCTGGGAAATAAAGATGTTTGTTTTCTTTAAGGATAAACAGGAAAGTATGTAAAAATATAACAGCAAAAGTAATTATAACTATGCACAGAATTATTTGTTTTTAAGTGAACTCATGTAGATATTGAATTTTAAAACATTCATTGCTTTCTCACTGTTCTAATTTGCTTTCCATTGCTGTGACAAATACTGACTTGGGGACGAGTTCGTTTCTGTAATTCCCAATCACAATCCATCAGTGAGGGAACTCAGGACAGGAACCGAAGCAGAAGCTACTCCATGGAGAAGTATTGCTTACAGGTTTGCTTTCTCATGGCTTCCTCAGCCTGATATCTCACATAACCCTGGACAATCTGCCATGGGTGGAAGCACCCACCAAGGGCTAGAACCATCACCAATCAAGAAAATGTTTCACGTCAGTGACAGGGACATGTTCCTAAATGAGCTTCTCTCTTCCCAGCTCTTCCTTGCTTATATAAATTTAACAGACAATCAGCCAGCACCCTCACTCATCACAACAGTCAAGTAACACACATGACATGTGTGACCATGTTCTTTGCTCTTTTATCCTGATTCCTCTTCTTGCAGTACTCCACTTTACTGCAGCACCAGGTGGGTATACAGGAACCTACAAGGCCAATAGCTGAGTGCTCTGTAGAAACAGTGTATCTATTTTGGTGTTTTAATTTAAAGAAAAAATAAAGCAGCTCCATTGCTGGAACATTTTTTATCTTTCTGCACTTGGAGAAGTGTAGGATCTTACATATTTTATGGCACACAATAGACATTCAACAAATATGACATACAGCTGGAAAAACATGGGAGTCAGTCAAAGAGCCATTATTTGTGTCCCATCTGCTCTGCCGAAGGTGTGCATGATGTCAACTGCTCGGGAGAACAGGACTTCAAGTCACCACTTTCCAGACTTAGGCCATGAGTCTCAAAAGAGTTTTGCATAAGAAACAAAACATTGTTTTTCTTTAATAYGATGCCTGAGCCCAGGAATCCGGGAATAAGTGGCTTTCAACAAGTCAGGCAATTCACCAAGGGTGGAGAGTCATCTAATTAGGAAGAAGTTTCTATTCCTAGGGTTGTTGATATTGAATGTGTGGTATGTGGTCTCCTTCTCCCTCTTCCTATCTCCCTCTCCATCTCCCTCTTCCTATCTCCCTCTCCCTCTCCCTCTCCCTCTCCCCCTCTCGCTGTAGTATGTGGTGTATGTGAGGTATGCTCTGCTGTGTGTATGGTGTGCTCTGTTGTGTGTATGGTGTGGAATGTGTGGTATGGTATGTAGTGTGTGTGTGGGTGTGTGTCTGTCAGTCTGTGTGTGTGTGTGTGTGTGTGTGTGTGTGGTGTTTATTCTCTTGCTTAACCTGACTCAAATAACATCTTATTTCCCTTTCAGCATCTTATAACTCCAAAAGTACAAGTATTTAAACAATTAGACAAGAGCAAAGAAAATAGAAGTGTTATGCTGGGGCATGTCTGTGGGAGAGAGTATGCTTGGCATATACAAATCTCTGGACACAATCCTTAGATATCCTTCCCTTAAAAAAATCATTATTTTATAACCAAAAGGATTAATGTGGCAAGTCACTTCCTACCATAACCACAATAAAAGACCAACCATGCAATAAGACAATTCTAATTCTGTTCCTTTTTNGATGCCTGAGCCCAGGAATCCGGGAATAAGTGGCTTTCAACAAGTCAGGCAATTCACCAAGGGTGGAGAGTCATCTAATTAGGAAGAAGTTTCTATTCCTAGGGTTGTTGATATTGAATGTGTGGTATGTGGTCTCCTTCTCCCTCTTCCTATCTCCCTCTCCATCTCCCTCTTCCTATCTCCCTCTCCCTCTCCCTCTCCCTCTCCCCCTCTCGCTGTAGTATGTGGTGTATGTGAGGTATGCTCTGCTGTGTGTATGGTGTGCTCTGTTGTGTGTATGGTGTGGAATGTGTGGTATGGTATGTAGTGTGTGTGTGGGTGTGTGTCTGTCAGTCTGTGTGTGTGTGTGTGTGTGTGTGTGTGTGGTGTTTATTCTCTTGCTTAACCTGACTCAAATAACATCTTATTTCCCTTTCAGCATCTTATAACTCCAAAAGTACAAGTATTTAAACAATTAGACAAGAGCAAAGAAAATAGAAGTGTTATGCTGGGGCATGTCTGTGGGAGAGAGTATGCTTGGCATATACAAATCTCTGGACACAATCCTTAGATATCCTTCCCTTAAAAAAATCATTATTTTATAACCAAAAGGATTAATGTGGCAAGTCACTTCCTACCATAACCACAATAAAAGACCAACCATGCAATAAGACAATTCTAATTCTGTTCCTTTTTTCAGATGAGTCAAATTCTTAAATATTTTATGGTTTAGAACTTAAAATTGTTTATAAATAAAATCAGGAATATATCCTACAAGCTTGTAGTATGGTTTTAATGTAATAAATCATACATTATTAGAAGTGTAACAGAGATTGTTTAAGAAATCTCTGAGAGGTGAGATACTGACAATGAGTATGGTATCAATGACAATAATGATARAGATGCTAACAAGAGATTTGTGTAAAGTTTGAAAACCTCTAGCTAGGCAAATCAAAACAAGCTAAGAATATTCAACAATTGTTTGTGTATCCACTGTGGATTTGGTACTTTCTAAGGCAATGGAGGAAAATCAATAAAAACACAAAATTGTTTTCAAAATGTATAAATGCTGATGAGGAAGATAGGCAATAAAGAAAAAGTAATAAAAATAAAAAATAAAATTATAGTGATTGTTTGAAAGGCATGCCTCTTTATTGCATATAGTTCCAAATTGCATATAGTTCCAAAAGTAAAATTATAAGGTTAGTACTTACTTTTATTTTAACCTGACTCCTAGAATTAGAGTTTTAATTTGGATACTAGAATTTTAGTTTTAATCAATGTGGTAGAATTTTAATTTTAATGAAGGTGCTAGAATTTTTATTTTAATTTAGGTAGTGGAAATTTAATTTTAATCTAAATAGCAGAATTTTAATTTTTTTCTAGGTACTAGAGTTTTAATTTTAATCTAGGTGCTAACATCTTTGCTCTTTTAGAAATACCTTTCTTTTTTAAATTGCCCTACCAAAGACAATAGTAATGATACTCCCATTACTGCAAAGTAATAGGTTTCTTTAGTGTCACAATCAGCAAATCCACTGACAGTAACTATCTAAGTTCCCCACCCCTACTCCCTCATATTCAGAAAAGATTTCCCACTGTCACACACTGAGTGAAAATTCTACCAAGTCCCTTTCCTAACACAAGGTGAAGTTCCTTGACAGCTGATCAGAGAATAAGCAACCAGATAACTAATGCTCAGCTATCARAACTACATGGAAGGTGTGTTTTTCTTGTTTGCAAAACCTCAGCTTCAGAGTTTGTCAGAAACCAATGGCCATGCTTTGCTGTGAGTCAATAGTATATTTCAGATTTTATCTGCAAACCTGATAGTGGAAGTAATAAGCATGTCTCTCTCCCTCCTTCCTTCAGATGATGTCACAGCAGTGACTTAAAAATACACAAAAAATGGTCCAAATAACTCTAGTAATCAGAGAAGAGCTGTCACTCATGGAATCTGACTCTTGATACATTCATTTATTCATAAATTCAAGCTACTAAGGATCTACTTGCATATTAAGGAAATGAAAAATTTGACATATCTCTATGTTTACATTAGCCATTAAAATATGACAACTTGAAAAACAAATTGTAATCAGGGTCATACTTTTTTTTTTTTTTTTTTTTTTTTTTTTTTACTAAAATTACTTTCACTTTTTATACCGAACTACTGAGAAATAGATACTTAAGGATAAATATTGAACAGCAAAAATATAAGCTATATTCTCCAGGACAACCTAGAAAACTCTAAGCCAGTAAGAAAGTCTCTGAGAAATTAAAGGAGAGATTTGATTTCCTTAAGTCTCACATTTCTTTATAAGAGAAAGCATTCCACAGAGTTTATATGGTAGGATTCCATTATTATGGGGCTTCTGAAGGGCCAAAAACAGAAACATATCTGATTCCTTCGCCAGCCAGTAGAGTACTTGGGGAAAATATATGAGAAATGTGTAATGTTTTCATGATAAAACATTGTTACAACCTCACTAGTAATAAAACTGAAGTAGGGTTTTATGTAATAGAATAATAAAATGATAAACTCTAGTTTCTAATTCTATCAAAGTCCTATCATAGCAGATTTTAATATCTCCACATTTTAACTAGTTAGTTTTAATGCAAATTTGACACACCTGGGAAGAGGGAGCCTCAACTGAAAATTTGCCTCCTGTGGTCATGTGTGAGTGCATTTCTTTTGGTGGCTAATTGATGGAGGAGCCCACTGTGGGTAGAACCATTCCTAGATGGGTAGGCCTTAGCCATATAAGAAGGCAAAACATGAGCTGAGAAGCAATCCAGTAAGCAGAGTTCTGTGGAGATCTCTCCTGCCTTCACATTCCTGTCTTAAGTTCCTGCCTTGACTTACTTCCATAATGGACTGTATCCTGTAAGCCAAATAAACACTTTCATCCCCTAAATCTGTTTTGTTTGCCATATCACAGCAACAAAAACCCAAGACAGGGAGAAAAGAATCAACACAACATAGTCAAATGAGCTAAGCAAAAACCAGTTTTAGAAGCTGAAGAGCACTGTCTGCTTTTCCTGAGGACCCAATTTCAATTCCTAGCACCCATGTGGAAGCTCACAATTGTCTGTAACATTAATGCAGGCAAAACACTAGTGCATATGAAAATATAAAAATAAGTCAGTAAAATATTAAAAGTAACAACAACAACAACAAAACCAGTTTTTATGCTCTTAATCTTTCATTGAAGGGTTATAAAAGGCTAGCAATGGGGATTTAAGGAAGAAGATTCTAAGAAGGAAATGGAACTTCATTCATGTCTCAAGTTCATATAGCATGTCTTCAATGAAACACTTGAAAAATATCCTCTGGGAGTTTCTGGAAACCAGCATGAAACCCAGGACTATGGTCATCCCATTGCTCACAAGAAATACAGCAGAGATGTAAAGATTGTGATGTTGAGCATGGTCTAAAAAGAACAGGAAGGTCTTCCTGATTCATATTTCACATTTCTAAGATTCTGAGCAAGAATGACCCCAACCACACTGCAGTGATATCTTTGGAAGGAGCTGGAGATGCAGCTTGGGTGTCCTGACTATGTGTGCTCTAGTTATTTTTCTGTTGCTGCAATAAAACCCTCAGACGAATAGTAACTTAGAAGAAGAAAGGGATGTGAGGAGTAAAGGGTGCCCTGAGTGGGTGTGTAAAGAAGAGATGACTTCTGAGTTGATGTGCATGTTTGACATGGCCATGACCTTCTCAAGAACAGTGCCTCATACCCATAGGAATTTGAAAAGCCTGCAGTGAGTGTCAGAGGGATGGCAAATGTTGACCGTGTGTGTAAGTACAGGAGTTTACAAGTGACTGGCCAATGTATACAACACCGCAACTTCTTCCCTGATGATTGCAATCTGAGACTGGTCCCCTATAGAGACCTATTATGGAGACTAGCTAACTCCTCCGTATTTGGCTGTGTATAATACACATACTAGGTTCTCTATTGTTGAGTAGTGGGTGCTGCTCTATCAGATTCATCACGGCCCACTTAAGCCTAATTTTTCTGTATGTTTGTCTGTGTGTCTGTCCTTTTTTTATTCCCAGCCAGGTTTCTGGAACCAATCAATGGTAAAAGGGCTTATTTGAGATTACATTTCCATGTCACATTCATCATTGAATATAGTCAGTGCAAGAACACAAAGGTAGTAACTTAAAGCAGAACTCACAAAGGAAAACTGCCTGCTGTTTTGCTCACTGGTTTATGTACAGCTAGCTTTCTTATTCAATCTTGGCCTACTTGTTTACAGGGGTGGTACCAGTTACAGTGGGGTAGGTACTGCTATAGTAATTAATATCATACAATCCCCCATAGACATGTTCACAGGGCAATCTCATCTAGGTAATTCTTCCTCTACAGCTTTCCTCCCAGGTGACTTTAAAACCGTGTCAAGTTGABAATTAAAACTAAGTAGAATAATGTGGAATGAGTMCTAAACTAGAGATGAGCATGATCAACCAAGTCAAAGGAAGAAGATAAGTTAAAAATGCCATGAAGTAGAATATATACATTTGCATGTTCTTGTGCATGTGTACTTGCCAGTGTGATATGAATGTGTGTGTGTGTATATGMATGCACGCCTGCACATTGTGAGTGTACCAGATCTTGTGTGTGTTTCTTTTTCTGTGTTTTTCTGTATGCTTGTGTGGAGGATAATGTCTTACGAACCTAAGAACATAATCAATGTGGAATCACTTTTCACGGCCCCAAAGATAATTCCATAATCCAAGATGAAGGAATTAAGATGGTACAGCAGCCATGTCACCAGAATCCAGTGGTTGTCAAGCAGAATGACCCTGCCATCTCTATGAAGAATGACATTTTACCATCATTCCACTTCCGCTAAGAACCTCTCTACCCCAAGTTCCTCCTCCTGTAGCCAGGTTTGCTACAGATGAGACTGAAACTCTATAATTAACATTTAGTTGATAATGTCATTCCAGGTCTCCTGGACACCCTGACCACTTCCACACCAGATACAAGTAGAAACTACCACATTATTGGCCACTAAGTCTCAACTAACTCTGTTTCTTTTTAAAACTATAGAAATGAAAATACCTATTACCAGTCACTGACCAGAAATGCTATAGAACTTGACCTAGAATTCATCTGAATACAAAGAAGAAACCATTTCCAGAAAAATGGGTTTAAATAAAGTTTGGTCTGAACTTTCTCATTCAGTCAGGTAAATTTGAGGCAATAGCCCTATTGTTTGTATATTTCCTTTCAATCACAAAATTAATTCATCAGAGGAAAGCTGAACCACAGCTCCATGTGTAAAGGAGATTATTCCAGAATTGCTTGAGCTGGGGAAGGATGTAGCAACATGAGGAGGCAGAGGCTGTGCTAGGCTCCTCAGGTATTGAAGGATACTTTAAAAGCAGCCCTGAGATAATAGAAACCCCTTTGATTTTATAATTATACTTAATTGTTTTGTTTCCATTTGAAATGAGAATCCAATAGGTTGAGGAGCTTTTCCAGAGGAAGCTTGTTAATGAGTTACCTTCTTTGAATAACTTTTCAAAGAGCTGTTAATTCTCATCTTTTATATTTGAAATCATTGCCATGTGACTGGGACAATGATCAAACACTGGTGGCAAGGCAGGACATGCCATCATTGTAATGGTTACAGACATGTCTTGGGCTTTCAGTTCATTGGTGGCTTCAACATTTGAAACCTAGCCCTCTCAACCCTCTGAAGCTACAGTTCCTTGCAACCCATTGCATACAAATAGAAAGTGGAAAAGCAGAGAAAAGATGAATGGGAAGGCTACTAACCAGTGATAAAGGGGAATGAACTATGTATCAGTTGGTATGAATCCAAAGGGATTGATGTTAAATGAAAAGCATTTATTTTAGAAGGCTTGTACCATCACAAAATTACAGAGTAAAGGAATCCAGAATAGTAACTGTCATGGGTTTGAAMGGGAGGTGACTCTGGCTATAAAAGAAGAAATAGGATGAGAGCTCTATGTGGGAAAGTAGTTTTGTGGTGTGAGTATAGTTGTCAACTTAAGAATATGCACACAGGATAAAACAGCATAACTAAACACAAATACAGAAATGTATGTGTGTCAAATTAGTTAAAACTGGGAGATGCAAGTAAATTGTCTCAGTAGTTTTATCATCAAGATATGGTATTATATAGACAAGATACTGGCACTGGAGGAAGTAGCATAAGGAACATATGACATCTCTATTATTTCTTGTAAATGCAAGTGAACTCACAATTATCTGAAGATAATCATAAATGCTAGAAAGGATGCTTGTACCTTTCATGCCTTAAGCATTTCATCAATGGGAGCTTACTGGTTACTAAGCCATATGAAAAGAACGGTGCAGGAACACCTCATGATGATGGGACAGAAGAATCATATTCTATGCTTTATTATATTTCATTATTTATCCATTGTATCATGAGTCATGGTCTGGCTCTGTAGCCTAGGTTGAGTAAGCCCTGACACATACACATTAGCAAGAACAGTGTACTCTAGTACCCATGGTGTCTATGTAAGTGAATCTCTTAAATTGCCCTCCAGAACCAATAGAGTGAAACAGCTTATGCCCAGCTCATGCTCCTGTGGAGAACAAAGAAAACATACACACACCAGCAAATATTCAGAATTTTTACACACATGCATGGCAAGATCTGAAACATTTGGGATCCAGATACACTCTCTAGCCAATTGCCACTGACATACTGGTTCTATGGTTGATTTGTCTTCAGTAGAGACTCAAGCTTAGAGAACTACATCTTGTGCTCAGTGGTCTGCTAACATGTGCAAACAGCTTGCCCTAATGACTTTGAGGGCATCATTCTGCAACTGGGGTTGACTTGGAATGCTATGGTAATGAAATAAACAAATGTGGGTGAAAATACCAAGCATAGCACTGGTTTCAAGTTACTCATCAAATTTCAATTTTTAAAAAGAATCATTCATTCATTCATTCATTCATTCATTCGTGTGTGTGTGTGTGTGTGTGTGTGTGTGTGTGTGTACAATCCCTTAAGATGTCAAAAGAGGGTGTCAGAGCCCCTGGAGCAGGAGTTACATACATGTGGGACTGAGCCACCTGAAAGGGTTACTGGCAGGTGAACTCAGTCCTCTGGAAAAATCAGCAAGCACTCTTAGCCACTGAGCCATATATTCAGTATCCAAATGCCAATTTATTCAAATTAAAAGCAGAGTAAAGTTAATATCAGATTTTGCCATTTTTAAAAATACAACCTCGGTCCTAGGAGAGGAAAGATGAGTCCCACACACATAAATAAATATAATTAAAAAAAAAAACACTTTCTCTCTAGGATACTATGCTTCTTGCCTCCCATGTAAGAATAAGACATATAGGAACAACCACAGGCCAACAGAGAAGCAAGCCACTCCATGAACAGAAGTAAAGAGATATCAGAGTTATACACATATTGAATATTTTTCTTAATATTATACTAACAATTAAAACTATGGAATAATTTTACCTAAGACTATCAGTGTGCCTTGGAAAATACAAAACATTGCATTATTTTAAAATTTTATTTTYGAACTAGGTCAAAAGTCAAGTTTAGTTCAAATGACTGAGAAAATATTTTTAGGAGGCCAGCATAAAGTACCATGGCCAGAAAACGCCTTAAGAGTAAACATAGGAATTAAAGAGAAAAATAACATAATATGTATAAATAAGATGAAAAAATAATATTTTGGTTGATTTTAGCATTATTCAAATTTGATAGGGAAGATAATAGAGAAAAGGAAACTATTAGAAAAAGCATATAGAAACATAATGTATAATAAATATATAATATATCATTTAAATGGAGTTACACCTTAGTGGGTAAGAGTGGTCAAGCACCATAATCTATTTAGCAGAAACCTCAATGCCTGAAAAATAGGAAATCTCTTAGAACTGTTGTTTGGGGAAACTCAAGAAAGCCACATGACTATATTGTCATTTCTCTTGATTGCACTTCATAACTTGAAAATAAGACTATTTTTGAAGACAGTACAAAAATTAGACACAGGACTTGGAGGAATTGGACAGGAACTAACTTAAATCTTCCTCTTGGGTCACTGATTTTCACAGTGCCTGACAGTATGATTCAAACTAAGTAACAGTTTTGATTTCTTTAAAAATCCCGGTTATTATGTGAATATGTTTTTTGTTTTAATCCCAGGTGTGGGGTGAGAGGCACTTCAGGGATGATTATGATTTGCCTTGTGCACTAGCAGGGATGTGATCTTTGCCAGCTGCAGATTGTTTAGTTCTGGGGACTCTGGAGAGGGTATGAATGAGAGAGCATAGAGAGGACCTGTGGAGGCTGCTGTTCCCCTGCTGAAGAAGTTGGAGATGTCCTGGTCACAAAGATTGGACTGGCATCAAGAAATGTGATATCCCTAATCAGCAGGAAGTAGTCTAAAGGTCTATCTCTACCCACTTATTTCTCTCCTACCTAGTGTTGGGGGAGGTAGGTTAGAAGTGATCATGGTGGAATAAAGGTTGAAAGGGAGATGAAAGTATTAGTACTGAATAAAATAACTAGAAAATTCACCAGTGTGTGTCTGTACATGTGAAAGTCGAGGTCTGCCTTGCACATCATTTTTCAGGGGCAAACCACATTGGTTTTGAAACTGGGTCTCTCACTGGGAGGGACATGGAACTTCAAATTAGACTAGATTGCCTGACTAGCCAACACCAGCAACTGACTGTTTCCACTGCCATCACCACCATGCCCTGCCTCCAGAAAATTATACATGTGCACCACCAGGTCCAGCTTTTCAAGTAGATGTTGGGGATAATTCGGGTCTTCAGGCTTACACAGAGAGCATTTCACTGACTGAACCATTTCCTCAGTCCCAATGATATCATTTCCAGGAATAAAATAAGCAGGAAATTTGTAAGAATTTTGTTAAAACTCCCCAACAACATTAGTAATACTCAGAAAGTTCTTGACAGGGATTTTCTATATTATAAGCACKTCATTTTTCTTAAAAATATTGTATGAAAACACCACCATTATTTTAATTAGATAATCTGATATTAAGCTCTTGGTGACTTCTAAATGAGTCAATTAGACTTATTTAAAGCATTATTTAAAAACAATTAGACAAGTAAGATTCAAGGTGGGAAGATTTGAAGGGGAATTTTAGACATTGCCCCAACATTTCTGTAACTACAAGTATGACACCGATCTTCTAGTTTGATTTTTGTTGTTGTTGTTGTTGTTGTTGTTGTTGTTGTTGTTGCTGCTGCTGCTGCTTCTGCTGCTGCTATGATAAAACACCTAGCAAGAACATCTTGAGAAGGGAAAGGTTTACTTGGCTTCCACATCTCAATGACAGTCAATCACCAAAGGAACTTGGGGCAAGAATAAGCAGGAGAGTTTGAAGCCTCAGAGAAACATTACATACTGAAGGACTTGTTCTTCATGGCTACCTTAGCCTGCTTTCTCATWCCTTCCCGGACCATCTGCTCAGGGATAGTACCATCTGCCCACATATAGCATCATCTAGAGTAGTAGTCTGGGATCTCCCATACTAATCACTAAGAAAATAGTCACAGAGACTTACCTACAGGTTACTCTTACAGAGGTGGTGTCTCAGTTGAGGATTCCCTTTACACAGATGACTCTTCCTTGTATCAAGTTAAGAAAAACTAACAGCCTGTAACATGTAGGGGTAAAATTAAACTTTAATAGGAGTTCAAAAGCAGAGGAACACAAAATGTGATAAACCTATCATCTCAGAAAAGATGTCGAATTGATGTGAAATTTGGATAAGAATCAGTGAAGAACATATTTTGAGCCTTACCTCAAACTAAGCAAATGTGATTACAGAACTTATTCACAGGAATCAAATATGCCAAGTGAAAGCACAGTTGTTACCTAAGATATGTGCTTAAGGTGTATTCAGAATGAGGAATGACAGAGCGCAACGCAGAACTCTATCAAGCTTAAGAGAAACACAGATTAATCCATCCATATTAAAGTTAAAAAAAAACAATTAACATGGGAATGATGTAAAGTTCAGGTTTCCAAGAAAGTATTTGGTATTTTACAATGTAAACAATTCAATAGCAGATACATAGCAATATTTAAGTCTGAAACTCTATGTAAAGGCTAGACACTTATTAATATCTTCAAACAAACTGGTCTTATACAGAAGAAGACAACATTCTTCTGAGGATATGAGCACTGTACACCTAGACAAAGACACTAGGTGTTTACTAAATAAGTTACCTAAAATTGAGAGCCATGGACTTGTCAAGAGATGATGGCTGAATAATTATTTCCAGATAACTGAGCTATAACTTAACCAAAGGAAGTCTAGTTACAACAAGAAAGCTCTGTCTTACAGACCTTAATGCCCTTCCTCCATCATGGATTCACAGAGAAAGTATTTACCTAAGTTAAAGTTAAAAGTTTATCCAAGTTTATCTTCTAAGTCATTCTTTCCATGGAAGAAATAACCCTAGTAGCAAATTTGAGGAGAGTCCACTTGTCAACCTTTCTGTAGGAAGATCTTGTGCTCTGAGTATTCAGATGCTGGTTTCTGTTCTCTGAGATCTAGTTACAGTCAGAGCACAGGCATTGTCATGAATATTGAAGAAGCTTCTGTATCAATGTGGTGTAAAGAATGTTCCCCAGTTATCTCTGACTGGTTAATATAAAGGCTGAACAGCCAATGACTGGGCAGAGGAAAGAGAAAAGCTGGACTTCTGATCCCAGCCAGGGACCCAARGGGTTAGAAACAGGAAAAGGAGCTGGCCAAGAGGCAGGTAAGGCTTCAAGAGAAAAAAGATCCATGAAGCAGGTGGAGGCAGGAGAATAAGGTTGCCAGGAGCTCAGGCATGAGGAGAATTCCTCAAAGGAGTTCTCTATGAGGACACGCATGTAGCAGAACAAGCCAGAGCAAGACTCAGATGGCATTTATCTGGGTTATTTATCTGGGTTATTTAATAGTCTACTTTGGTTAGAATTGCTCAGTAGTACCAGCAGCTTGTTAATAAAAATACCAGGTCTCGTGTCTTTTATTCAGGAGCTATATTGGCTAAAGTGTGTGTAGAAAACATTGCAGATATTTGAGCAAAAGGGGCATTGCAAAACCCCCAAAATATACTACCATACAACCTGGGTCCTCGACACTCACAACAGCTGAAACACAAACACAGATCCTTCTCTCCAGCAAAACAAATAAAACAGCAAGACGGATAAGTGTTGTCATCTCCAGTTTCTTTAGGATAACTGAAACAGGAAGCTCATTTGGAAGACAAATACAATAAAGACCTCTGTCCAGAAGACCTAATAGAACAAAAGAAACTATGAAAGAACAAAAAAAAAATACTCTGGGTTACATTTGAGTGCTAGAGAACCAAGATGCCCAGTTTGTCTTGTAAATTCACTGSGGAGAAAAGCAAAATGGTTTTTACYAAGATATGTCAAGGTATACAGGAGAGTATAATTCCTTCTCATCAAAGCACACTGAAAATAGGTAGAATAATTTTCTTTATAAGAGTCTTACAAAGTAAAAATACAAATGATGTCACTATAAAAAGCTATGAGAATCTGAATATCTTTACGGGGGGATTAGCTTCACGATTAAAAAAAAATCACAAGGATATCCTAAAGTCAGTACATAAGCTAATTCTATGCAAAAAAAAAAAAAAACTCAAAGAAGATAGTTATTTTTTAAATGGACAGTAGATTGCTTTGATGAGCAAAGCTGCTTTGCACAGTGAATACACTTAGTACTTCCAAATGCGAGTCTTAAACACCAATTTAAAAGAGTCTTTAAGAGACAAGTACTTAAAGCATAATCTAGCAGAAGAAAAGGAAACAGCATATGGATGAGAAGTGATGAAAATTAAAGGATAAATTCTTTCTGAAAGAAATAGAAACTAGAAGTGATAACACTGAGTACCCAGTGTTTACATGTTTACATGTGCTATACACACATGTATGGTAGTAGTGTGACTATGCAGATAGATCACTGGCTCATGAGATTTGGTAGAATTCTAAGCTTGCATTTTGTCAACTTTAACTGAAGAAGGAGTTGCCTTCTATCTTACTAG
Organism: Apodemus speciosus; assembly: GCA_002335545.1. Lineage (NCBI taxonomy): Eukaryota > Metazoa > Chordata > Mammalia > Rodentia > Muridae > Apodemus > Apodemus speciosus. The sequence goes on from BDUI01005183.1 coordinate 97,433, forward strand.
GTTTTGGTTGTGGTCAGAATAGACAGATGAGGACCTGCACAGCATCTATGTAGACACAGCAGTAACAAGTTTCTCTTGGATCTAGCCTACAGAATCATTTCATAGCTAATATAATCACAGACTCCTAAGTAAAAGAAGACTAGTTATTGTTGATGACAACTAGATGTCTTAAATGTGCCTTCGAGGAACTTCAGATTGTTTCACTTAAACAAGTAAGTGTAGAAGAGAGGCTCTATTGCAAGTCCAAGAAATGGGGCAAGCCAGGCCTTCCAAGAATTTATAGATGGGTGAGGAACTATGGATGMTTAGAAGAGCTGACTAGAGAGATGAACAGTTTATTTTTAAAGCAGAGGGAGGCTCCTGATTACTCTAAGAGATTTCTCRGAGGTGAGTCTTGAGGTTCACAGAGCATATTTAGCTTTAAGTTGCCAAGGTTTGGGTGAGCAGTATGCTCAGGGTAAGTATATCTGCAACCTAGAGAGGAGGTGTGACTTGAATTATGTTGCAGAAGCATCTTCCAAGGGTTAGTACAAAGCTAACAGACCCAATTAAGTGCTCATGTTACTCCTAATAGAAGTCACTCTGGGTATAAAGGAATGTGATTACACAGGAATGGCAAAAGAGACCACTGACCTTGGAGTCCAGTTAGAATGAGTTCATAATTGTGAAGAAGGACTCAAATTAACACAGRAGAAATGAAGAGTGACTGGGCATGAGGGACCGAACTGGGGGATTTCTGTAGTAAAGCAATTACATATGTGGGCCTTAAAGGCTAACTTAACTCTGTAAAATGAAGAGTCTGGTGGACAGTATTGCTAAGAACAGCGCCAGGAGACAAAACAAGACAAATACATTTGATGAGCTAGAGAAGATTATTAATTTATCTGGGGACAAGTGAATTCTGAGGAAYTTAAAGGAGTCAGATAGCTGCATTAACAGCAGCAGAAGAATGCATGATCTATCTTCCAGAGAATTTTCAATTTAAGAACTATATCTAAGCATTTAAATTCATGAGAAAACTCTTAAGTTGCTCCAGTTGCCAAATTTGAAAAGTTGAATACTGACAAAGGCAAAATTATAGTCTTACCTGGTATTTTTTGGTTTTTTTTTTTGTTTGTTTGTTTGTTTTTTGTCTTTGTGTCACTATTAAACCAAAATGGACTAAAAACTTAGAACCTGGATGATTGTCAAACAATGCACAGTGTAGCTGAACTGCGCCCTATGCAGCAGTTGTAAGCCTGTGCCTTTTAACTGTGGCTTTTCTCCAGTAGACATCCAGGGACAGCTTGCTAGCACACCTGCCATCAGAGTCACCAGGAATGAATTCCAGCAAACCTACAATCTTTTTTCTTCACTACAGGCAAAATTCTATAGGGGTGAACGACCCTGGAGGAGAAGAGTAGTCAACTATGCAGCCAGAAATCAACACATTCTTCTCCTAACAGAAAGCTAACTCCCTGGGGGAAAACAGACACTTTTCTCCGAAAATGAACACAGCAGTCTATGGGGCTCATAACCAAGCAGAGAGATATTATTAGGTTCTGACGAGCATCCAGGATTTAAAGACTTCCCACAACTGGTCTAACTGTTTTCTATCATCCACCAACGTCTCTTGACCATTTTTTTTCTTTAAGGTATATATCCCCCCCCCCAAACCCATCTAAATGTCAGCAGCACATGGTTCAAAATCTGGCTAAATCAATAGGGTGGTTTTGGATGCCATTATACATTAGCATTCCTACTTGGGTGTTACTTATTGAATGAAGGCCTAACTAATACTCTCAGACCTTTCTGACCTATATTGGAAGTTTGTTTAGATGTATTATTGCTCCTTTGAGATAAAAGACAAGCTTGATTTGGGCTTTGTATATAGACAATGTCCATTAAACATCAGAAAGATGAGACAAGGGATACGATTCCTTTCTCCATGGAAAATATGCTCTTCCCAGACATATGTCAATCTAGGATATCTCAGAAACAGGCAATCTGGAGCCCTCCACACACTTATACACAGGTTTTGTTGTTGTTGTTGTTGTTGTTGTTGTTGTTGTTGTTGTTGTTGTTGTTCTCTGTGAGGCTCATTGACAAAATGTCTGCTGCCAAGGCTGTTGGCCTGAAGGTAAAGCAGCTAAATGCCAAGGCTAAAAGAAGTGTGGGCACAATGCCTTATTCCTAACCTATTAGACACACATTGTTTCTTATTATAATGATGTCAAAATAAAATTATCTGATGTCTTTCTTTAAAGACTATACAACTCTTTAATTATTTGAACTTGTTATCAATGCATTTCTGATAAGGACACAAATCTAGTTCTTGCAGTTCAAATAGCTTGTTCATTGCAGCAAATGTTATGAGATTATCTAAAACAGTTCTTTTGAAGGTGAAAAACAAAGCCAAAAGAGAAGCAATGTACAGTGTCTTACCATTTCTTCCTCCCTCTTGCCCATCTCTTTCCTTTCCCCTTTCTTCCTCCATCTCTCTGATAAGTTTAAATTTAAAACATAATTCTGTTTAGCACAACCACCCTCGAACCTGAAGTGGACTGTGTGGAGTTTCTTGAATCTGAAACAGAGAGCCAGGAAGAAGAGGAAGCTCTGAAGAAAAGCACCTTCTCCAGTGTTCATCCACACTARCATGGTAGAAACAGCCCTGATACCTTAAAATGTTCAGATTGTCCTTCAGTGCCACTCCTTCCAGATGACTCACATCTGGCTCTATATCCAACAGAGGCCCAAGTACTAGTACCCCCAGCTCTAAAAGGGAATTGGAGCATCTGCCTTTCATCCAAGGGACTTGAGAATCATTTTCAGAATTGATTCACYGTCTCTCACATTGTGTCTACATGAGAGGAGGAAACAGCTTACCACCATATCCTAGGCTGCTTCATACATATGCCATTACCAGATGTGAGAGAAAAATCCCACATAAGTTAGACATTCTGTTCCTGATGATTTCAGATGGTATCCTGAATACTGTATTAGCAGAAAGTGCTCAGAAACCTYCTTTGTGGACTAGCAGGTGTGTGGCTCAGTAGGYTAGTACAATGGTAAAGAGACACCAGCTGTGATAGAAAGAATTCCCACATGGATTCTCAGTCTGACCTATACATGCACACCCCATGAGTTCCCTTCCCAGGAATGTGGAGCAGACACATGAATATGCAGATGAGGCATAGGTTACGCATATAATTAAGATAAGTATCTAGCTGACCTTGAGTTCATCAGAAAGGATCCTGACTTAAGGGAACTTCTACAAAGACCCTCTTGCTGATCTTGGAGAAATAAGCTGTTCTCTTATGAGATCATGCATTCGAGAGGCTAAGGAGCAGTAATACCTCCTGGCAGGCTCTCGCTGTTAAGAGTGCCTGGTTGACAGCTAGAAAGGAAACCAGGACCTCAGTTATAAATATGTAAGTCTGCCAACCATTGTTTTAGGGCAGAAGGGGACCTGAGGCCTTAGATGAGACCACAGGTACAGCTGACAACTTGGTTATGGCCTTGCTGGCCTAATAGAACAGGACTCAGCTGACCCAAGCCTAGACATCCCAGTTACAAAGAGGAGATGGCAAACATCTATTTGTTGTGGTGATTATTACACAGAAATAGAACACTAACATAGGACCCTGAGTTCCTAAGCAAAGATAAGAGGAATACAAAATCTATATCAATAGCAGGTAAAAAAAAAAAAAAAAACAAAAAAAACAAAAAAAACAAATAAGACCAAAGAGCACAAATCTTTGCAAACTTTAATATGTACAGTGCCGGGGACTTCTTCCTAAGTGTATTCACATAAGCTTTATAGACAGGCCCATACATAATAAAGTCTATTGCTCTTTATCAGCCTCTATTGACATTCTCCAAACCACAACTAAGCAAAGACTTAAGGTGAGTTGCACTGGCTTCTGCCCTAATCTACTCTGCCCTTAGCAGCACTGGGTGTACTATGTTTCTTCCATGCCTCTAACATGAAGAACTTAAAATAATAACAACAAACTCCACATAAAAAATGCATCCACACAAAAATAATTTTAACTTTAATACATTTCTTTAAATCTTTTGGTCATAAGTATATACAAAATACATACAATATTAATGAGTACCACCTTTGTTGTGAAGATGTTAGGTACCACCATATTGATAGGATACGTCAGGTTACAATTTGTCTTAGAAACCACATAGAGAAAGAAGCATTCTGTCCAAATTTAGATAAATCTGGAAAATRTAGGCTAATGCACCATCATGTTTGATTGAAAAGGACACATCTTTATATCTTCCAAAAAAGGAATGTAAGTTCTCATCAGATGGTATTTATGCTACAGATGGTGACAAATACTCATACTTAAGAATTATTTTTTTCTAAATATATCCTTCAATGTTTTTATTATTTTTGCTTTAGTATTTATGATAATATTAATATAGTTAAAGCCAATATTTATTCAGACAGRTTACAATGCACTAAACATAGTCAATGAAAGTAGCTATGTAAATATGAGCTATATGTTAGGTATGATAGTCATATATGCCTGTGTGTTTAAAGTGAGAAGCATTAATGCATGAAATGAATCAAACAAATTTTTGTAAATAACTTTTTTTCTCCATAAATGGGGTATATGGATTCAACAGCTAAAGGGTATTTGGTCTA
>BDUI01005184.1:17972-36853 GCA_002335545.1 Apodemus speciosus
CTTGTTGTCATTCTATCTTTCTTGACTTCTGATTTTGTTCCTTTTTCTAAATTACTTTACTACAATTGAGTGAGGTTTTGGCAGGTTGAAGGGACCACAAAGATAAACACACATTAATTTCTACAACTCTCTGGGTTTTAAAACCGACAAAACTACAATAAAGAGAAGTCAAACACCTTGTCTAAAACTGCAGACAGCATATTCTAAACCCCAGAAATCCTTAGGACAATGTGAGGAGAAGCTTGCCCATCTGTAGGGAAGGAAAGGTAGCGACAAGCAGGAGGAGAGGTTTGTAACTGAAATGATGATGATGGGACCAAGGCGGGGCATGAAGCAAGAAGGAAAAATTCAAGATCTGTCTCCCCAGTTTATCTAGTGCTCCTCCCAAACAGAGAACAAAGGAGGCACTTTAAAAGAATTCRTGATAAATACTGAGATACATGTAAAAATCCTAAGTCCTAGTCTTAATTTTTTGTTGGTGGTGAGAATATTAAATTATCCAGATATCAGGAACTGTGGAGCCCAAAGTGGAAGTGACGGTGGCTTATATAAAGTCTCGCATTTAGACAGGGCGGGGACACACAGCAGGAGTGCCCAAATAGTGTGGCTCCAAGCAAGTCAGACTGCTCCACCGAAAACCTTTTCATATGACCTGCTGAGTCAGACAACATAAARAYATGCTTTGCTTAAAATGCACAAATGAGAGACTGCTGCTGCACAGCAAGAAAAGCTGTGATTTYATACCTTTGATAACAAGAACTCCACTTTAATTCAGGGGGAAAGGCCTCTGCTTTGTTCCACTACTCACTCAACATGAGGACAACATAGTCACTAACTTGTTTTATCAAAATTGGAGAGGATAAAACATTTTCAATGAACTAGAATTACCTATGTGGGCTCACTACCTAACACATTACTGGCATAACCTCGACTGTTTTCTTACACTGTGCAGGGCTAGCCTCATACCATGCTGAGGAGGAACTGAGGTGACATACAGGTGGAACCACTATAAACGTGTAAAGGAACTGAACAGAAACGTCTTTACTACACTCCATCAATTCTCATACATTTCTTTTCATATTTAAGGTATCAATGTTTTAACAATGCAGGTGGCCAAGAAACAGTCCTAACTTGACTGTGACTACTTTTATAAAAGTGAAACCAGCAAAACCAGACTCAGAAATTTCAAGACAGGTGTTGACAGCTTGGGAGAAAATCTTGGAGACTGATATAAAATGCTCTTCTAGCCATGATAACTGAACGGTTTGAGGGCTACACGTACAGTCAAGTGAGGTCAGCAGCAGATGTCAAAGGTAAGATGGTCTTACATAAGCATGATGCTGGTGTGTGGGCTGCTGTTTGGTTCTAAGAAACACTCCATGGCCAATGTTCCTGTGAGGCAGAGAACTATATTGGTGAGAATGATTCATAAGAGTGAAGACTAAATATGAAAACGTGTCAGAAGCACTGGTTTTATTTTGCTTCCCTTTCCCTTTCTGCATGCACTCATAAGTGAAATATGATCACATCAACAGAGCTCATATAAAATAATGAGAAATTTTTATATCCAAATTGAAAATGAACTCTAAGTCATAAGGTATTATGTCACAATTTAATTGATAGGTCTTTTTCTTAACAGTTCATCTGATGACTGATGGTGCTTCGTATATATACAGTATTTTCTTTATTCTCCTAATAAAACAGTGATTTACTTACTTATTTAAGTATAAACTCCCTTTGTATTTTATTTACTTGCATCAAAGTGATTAGGTTTTTTGAATTCACATTTGATGGAGGAACAAATAACACTCAGAAACAATGAAAATATGCCATTTCCCTCAGCAATTTAACACTGTCCACTCTAAATTTAAATGAGAGGGAGGGGCCAATCATTAATAGAAATATTTAAAACTGTGATTCTTGAACCAGTTGTGATGGTATGCACCTATGATTCCAGCACTGGTAAGGATGAGGCAGGAGGATCAATAACATACAATAAATATACTTGTATTAAATTGTGTTATACCTTAAACAATTAGTCTGCATATATAGAATCCCATTTTCTCTTTTAAAACTAAGTAAGATTAGTTTTACATATTTTAAGAAAACAAAGTCAAGTTAACTCTAATTAGTAAAGCCAAGAAGGGAATCCTTTGCTTTTTAAAACCTATCTTCTTCTACAAGACAGTAGTACTGAACCACTAGCATTGAAGTAGAGCTGAAAACCATGTCTGTGGACAAGTTCATACCAATCCTTCTAATATTATATGGCCCATGAGTTGAGAGTAATGTCTGAAAGGATAGGAAGAGACTGTTTAGTGACATGAAAATTACATGATCAAGGTAGGAAACTGCTTTGGATTCCAATTCAAAGAGTTGTTTAAAAGAAACAAAARMAAAAAAAAAAAAAAAAGGAGGTGACATTCAAACCTCAGTGGCTCCAAATAAAGAAATAAAGCATTACTGGAGCACAAGTACATTCCCTGACTGGCTTTCTTCACCCTGGAACAGCAGAGATCAGGGCCGAAGCAGACATTCTCTGAGGCCCTTCATAGAAAAGCTGCTGCTCCTGCATATAAACGCGTGCCACAAAGACAGCAGAAAAGAGGACGGGAAAGGAAGGCCGCACCGGTCACAAAACCTTAGGAGTTATCTGAAATGAATGTTATATAGTCACCAACCAAATTTATACAAGTACTTCTTTAACTTGCTACTACAGAAAGAAAAAAAAGGAAAACTCTTTGCACTCTAGGAGTTTGCATTAATTTATCCCCCCCAAGTTTGACATAGTAACAATGAAGAACAAAAAAAACAATTAGTGACATACAAAAATTAAGGAGTGGAAATGACAAAGCAGGGCTGGAGAGATGGCTCAGCGCTTAAGAGCACTGACTGTTCTTCTGAAGGTCCTGAGTTCAAATCCCAGCAACCACATGGTGGCGCACAACCATCTGTAATGAGATCTGACGCCCTCTTCTGGTATTTCTGAAGACAGCTGCAGTGCACTTATTTATAATAATAAATAAATCTTTGGGCCAGAGGGAGCAGGAACTGAATGAGCAAGATTAACTGGAGGGAGCAGGGTTGACCAGAGTGAGTGGAGTTGCCCGGAGCAAGTAGAGGTCCTAAATTCAATTCCCAGCAACCACGTGAAGGCTCACAACCATCTGTACAGCTACAGTGTACTCATATACATAAAATAAATAAATATATCTTTTTTAAAAAGTGTAATGTTTGATCTGGTCCCTAAACTTGGCAAAAACACCAATGTGTAGGTGGCACCTCCTTACAAAAAAGTTTTCAATCAGAGAATTGAACTCTATAACATTTAACAAACTTACGTAAGAAAGAAATACAGCTCTGGTTATGTCATCTTCAAGGCACCAGTGGGGAAATAAGATTATTCTTAGAATGGGGGTAAAAACAGGTCTCTGTCAATGGTCAGCACTGAAGGAAGTATCAGACAGGGCTGTGGTAATGTGCTTCCCACTGAGCCTGGTGACTGGAGCTCAACCCAGGGCCCACAGGGTAGAAAGCGGAAGCCAGGAGTCCTGTGAGTTGTGCTCTGCCCTCCCACASTGGTGCACACACACACAAATGCAATACATAAAGGCAAAATTAATTTTTTAAAGGCACCACAACAAARTCCTGAAAAAATCCTATCCTAAGGAAGCTCTTGAGGAAGAGATRGCAAAGACAAAGATAGCAAAGGTTATTTATGTCAGACAGATATTATATCTACAAGGAGCCAAAACAGCTACAGTGGTATGGTTCCTACTAGGAGGTAACCAAATGAAGAAAAATATACAATAAAACATAGCAGAAGGGGAAGGAGAAAACTTTTAGACTGAAGAGAACAAGAAAAAAGAAACATAGTTTGTATATTTTAAGCAAATGTTTTGAATATAAGTAGGCTAATAGACTTGAAGATCTAAGGATGTTACTGTTTATGAAGTTCACTGGCACCACAAGGAGTTTTGTAGCAGAGGCTAATACTGAAGTTTAATTGCAGCAAGTCACTTAAGTCAAGGCACTGCTGCTTCTAAGATGCCCTCATTACAAGTATTTTAAAGAGAAAAAAAAAAAAAAAAAAAAACCCAACCAACCAGATGGCTGGCTGGGAGTTGTAGTAGAATTGGAGTGGCCATTTCTAGTGATAAGGACACACTCAAAGTANGCAAAGACAAAGATAGCAAAGGTTATTTATGTCAGACAGATATTATATCTACAAGGAGCCAAAACAGCTACAGTGGTATGGTTCCTACTAGGAGGTAACCAAATGAAGAAAAATATACAATAAAACATAGCAGAAGGGGAAGGAGAAAACTTTTAGACTGAAGAGAACAAGAAAAAAGAAACATAGTTTGTATATTTTAAGCAAATGTTTTGAATATAAGTAGGCTAATAGACTTGAAGATCTAAGGATGTTACTGTTTATGAAGTTCACTGGCACCACAAGGAGTTTTGTAGCAGAGGCTAATACTGAAGTTTAATTGCAGCAAGTCACTTAAGTCAAGGCACTGCTGCTTCTAAGATGCCCTCATTACAAGTATTTTAAAGAGAAAAAAAAAAAAAAAAAAAAACCCAACCAACCAGATGGCTGGCTGGGAGTTGTAGTAGAATTGGAGTGGCCATTTCTAGTGATAAGGACACACTCAAAGTAAATGCTACAATTAAAAAAAAAAAAACTATACATAATTTGAATCAAAGCATTAGAAATTATCTAACTAAAATTTTGCATTAGGAAGGAAACAAGCAGGTTCTGTTATGTAGCTAGCAAGGTTTTAAATTCTGCAATAATAGTATTTCTATTATAAAGATGGCTCCGAAAAGCTCCTTTTTGTAACACTAAAGATTGGATTTATACTATCTGGTGTCAAAACATTCCTTCTATAATACCATGATGGTTGAGGCCCAGGCAGAAAAAAAAAAAAAAAAAAAAAACTAACCAGAGCTACATGGCTTGCTAATGGCAGAAAATAAAGACCTGACTGGAAGCAAAATCAGTCTTTCTGGTGAAATTTGAAATGGCTAGAGTTCTTTATACATTCTCTTAGTCAACACCTCATTTGGAACATCTAGGTGAGGTATCTAACCTTTTAATGACTATTAATTAACAGCCTGTTCCTGGGACAGAGAGCGGAGCGGCAGGTGAAGGCGCCACCATCAAGCCTAACAACCTGGTCCCACTCCCAGCCTCACACGGTGGAAGGAAGAACCCACTCTTGCAAGCTGTTTTCTGACCTCCATGTGCATACTGTGAATGCACACAAACTAAATAACTTTTTTATAGTTTCTTTTCTAAAAGAAACTATTTCATAACCTGAAAGGCCTTCCCTGCCTCCCTCCCCGCAAATCTTTGGCAGAGTTGTGGGTATATACTAACACAATAGAATAAATTCAATCATAGGAAAGAAAAGAAAGTACAGTGTACTCATAAATAAAATAAATTTTAAAAAAAGAAAGAAAGAAATGAGGTACGAATATACCACAGCTCTGGTCTACAGAGTTAGTTTCAGGACAGTCAGGGCTATACAGAGAAAGCCTGTCTTGAAAAAATAACTAATAAACTATGTGTGTGTATGTATATGCATATATATATGTACATATATGTATAATTTATTTTGATATAATTTTAAAAGTAAACAAACCAGAAAACAGAGGGATTTGGTTTTTTACCAGCACAATCTGTACCCTTCAGCAAACACTTCACAGTACTCTTTCTTTATCTGTGTTATTCTGAACACCACACTCTTTGACCCAAGAAGATCAATTAACTAAAAAATCTAGAGTATTGGGCTTGAATGCTGTTTCTGCCAATGATTCTGTGGTATCAGGCAAGTCAATGGAGATTTGTTAAAAGAAACTGTTACCTGAGCATGTGGTTCATGACTATAATCCCAGTGCCTTGTCAGAGACAGGAGAATTAAGGGTTTCAATATATTATCTCAAAAAGAGTGCTCATGGGGAAAAAAGAAATTAACCCACCCTTGGCCTAGTTTAGTTCATTGGACATGGACGGACACACACACACACACACACACACACACACACACACACACACACACACACGACCACTGATTACTATGCACCAGTTTGTTTCTTTGTTTGTAAACACAGTTTCTCCATTTAGCCTTAGTTGTTCTGGAACTCACTTTGTAAACTAGGCTGGCCTTGAACTCAGAAATCTGCCTGCCTCTGTCTCCTGAGTGCTGGGATTTAAAGTGTGTGCCATCACTGCCCAGTCTCAAGCAGAGGTTTTTAAGTGGTACTACCCTCATATCAGGTTTCCAGGCAAGGACCCCAATTCAATTTAATCAGAGTAGCTCCGACTCTGTAGTAAATTCAAACTATGTTTGTGTCGTCTAAGAACATCTATTAAGGAAGTATGCCACCGGGATTTCAGGTCTTACAAGAGCAGCACTGGTATACTTAAAAAAGGAATGACTCCTGAAARCTAAAGCTAGGTTGAAGTCTAGTTCTACCACATACCAGTTGGGTGACTTTTGATACAAAATTTCCTTACTGATAAATGGGGAGGAATATCTATTTTGTAGGATTATGGGTAGATTAAATCAAATCTCATAATTAAGTTGAGTGACAATGCAAAACATAAGTATTACTATATTATCTATGAATATATTGAAATTTTTAAGTACGATTTGAAAAACCAAATGGAAACTCAAAAAATTTCATAAACTTGGAATGGAATTCATAAAGTTGGAATAAACAAATGTACATAAAATTTAGTAAAAATGAAGCAAAAAAGCAGGACAAACACTTCTAATCCCAGCACTATAAAGCCCAGGAAAAAGGATTACCTAAAATTTAAGCCAATCTGAGATCCAGTTGCAAAAATAACCCCCCAAAACAAGATACAAGAACAAAACAAAAAAATCAGTTGGGTGTGGTGGTGAATGCCTACAATCCCAGACTTGGGAAGCAAATTCTAGAGGATCCAGATTAGTCTGGTCTACATAGTGAGTTCCAGGCCAGCCACAGCTATACAGTAAGACCCCATGTCCATCGAACCAAGGAAGGAAGGAAATGGTAAGTAAAAAGCAAGTAAAAAGAAATTTAAAAAAACAAAAAAGGTTCTTTGAAACAGACAGAAATGAGATTGGCCAAATGATTTGTCTTAGTCAGGGTTTCTATTCCTGCACAAAACATCATGACCAAGAAGTAAGTTAGGGAGGAAAGAGTTTATTCAGCTTTCACTTCCACATTGCTGTTCATCACCAAAGGAAGTCAGGACTGGAACTCAAGCAGGCCAGGAAGCAGGAGCTGATGCAGAGGCCATGGATGGATGCTTCTTACTGGCTTGCTCAGCTTGCTTTCTTATAGAACCCAAGACCACCAGCCCAGGGATGGCACCACCCACAAGGGGCCCTCCCCCCTTGATCACTAATTGAGAAAATGCCTTACAGCTGGATCTCATGCAGGCACTTGCCCAACTGAAGCTCCTTTCTCTGTGATAACTCCAGCCTGTGTCAAGTTGACACACAAAACCAGCCAGTACAAGGACTGAAAAAAGAATCCTAGAGTGACAATATATACAACTCAAATATAAGTAGGGTGATACCCATGAACCAAATGCATAATCTCTGTCTAGACCCCCAACTGTACTCCTAAGAGCCCTACCAACTAATCTATAAGTATGCCTTACTTAGTAGCAGGAATATTTGAGTCTTGGTTTTCACATTTACCAAAATAAAATATTTCCTCTGCCTTTGATTCTATTGTACAGAGCAAAAATACAGATTTCTAGGACTCTCGGGCTCCTCAACCACAAGCCAAGAGTGGTAAAATAGGACAGTAAGTTCTCTTTCAGCTTTATGATTCTAAAAGGAAGAATCTCTTTTACTATTAGCATGAAACTTCGTAGAAAGCTCATGAACCAATAAGGAGGCAGAAAATGAAAATGAGACACTTGAGGATCACCTACAATTCATCAACATCTRTTCTCTTCATAACACTGTAACAGAGAAGCATTTTTCTGTAGGGTTTGGTGACTGAGGTACACTTGTAATCTTACTACATAGGTAGTTGAGGTAGGAGAACCCAAATCCAGGCCAACCTGGGCTACAAGCAAGACCCTATATCAAAGAAAGAAAGGAACAGCATCTTTCTAAAGCATTATCTTTTCCAGGATAAACAATGACCTAAATCAATAAAACCAAAGCAATTATTTAAAAAGGATAAAGAACCAGCAACTATAAAGTTGTTTAATGAACAGATTTTCTCTTGGTATTGTCCTCCAATTAATCACTTTCAGAAAACTTAATTTGACAAAGTGAGGAGTTGAAATCTACTTAAACTTACCTGAAACATGTAGAATTTTTTTTAAAAACTAGCATTTAAATACATTTGTATAGATGAACACCAGTAATTAGATCGAATTGTAATTAGAAAAAAACAGCCCCTAAACTAGGTGTAGCAGGAGGATCATGAGTTCTGGTTTAAGCTTGGCTTAAAGTGAGACCATATCTCAAAATAACAAAAAAGCAGTAGCTAAAAAAGCACATGAAGAATAATTATTAATTTATTTTTTATACTACAGGCTAATTTTCCAAAATAATGGTATAGGTTTCTTTATTTTTGTTAAAAGTTAAAATCTTTATATCTTTTCAATGCCTCCATCAATCTATCCTCAGTCAAATTTTTTTGTTTGCTTTTCTACTATAGGTCATAATCTCTTGGATTCAGATTTTTCCAACCATTTCAATAAGCAGGACTCTCTCTCATCTCCTATACTCAGCCTTCACAGAACTACATCTATCTTTTCTTGCCTTTTGGTCAGTCTGTGGACATAGTACTTCTTTGGAACTGAATGTATCTCTTTGGTATCTTCTCTCCAGAAATATCTACCAGCTTCTCTCTCAAATCCCAAATACAACACAGACCTCTTTTCTCTTTACAATCAGCAGTCTTCCAAATAGCCCAATGACTCTCCAAGTCTCTGCTTTCCAGCAACTCTTACTAGTTATGTTCAACTAGCATGCTTTCTCCAGCAGGCAAGTATCCTATAACTTGACACAAGCCTGTCAGGGATCTAAATTTCTAAAGTTTCTTTCATTAACTCAGCTGTTAAATTGGAAGTGTAGCCTCAGTGATGTGGCATTTGTCTAGTTCTGGGTTTCAGCTCAACAGCAAAAAAATGAATAAATGTTTCTAACCCATACAAACAAGCACACACACTTGAGCCCTACTCCCTTTCTAGCAAACCATTTGCCCCCATTTTATTGTTAAGTGGCTCCTCCCAGTGCTTCTAATTCTTAGACCAATAGATAATTTCCCTCAGGTCCCATTTGCTTGACAAAACAAAACAAYTGACAAAATAATCTTCTTTGGTCTTCACAGATTTTCCCTCTCCAGTGTTCCACGTAACAAATCCTATTCATAGTTATTTCTAGGTCTCTGGTCCAAACTCAGCTTCCTCATCACACCCCACCTATCCCTAGCCTCTTCCCTCACTCCCTTTAACAGTCTCCTAGCCATGTTCTATCTTTCCGTAGGCCTTTTCTCCAAGCTTTCTAGTTCTCCCCCTCATTCTCTGAACCTGACTCTTAACACTTCTGGAAACTTTCTCTAGAACCTTCTACTCTCTAGTCTTTGCCTCAGATGTTTTCTATGCCCCTCAGGTAAAAGCCTTCTTACTCCTGGCTAACTTACTTGATCCATCAATTCCCCTCAACTTTTCTCTCAGTCATTCCCTATTCTCCTCAACTATGGCAGATTTCTCATCATCTCACTGATGCACTCTTTCTCCCAACCTCATCACTCCTAGAGTTGATTCCCGTCATCCCTTAGGTTATCCTCCCATCTTTCTCAACCTTGTCCTTATTCCTTTTCTCTCTCCAACACTGTTATCAGTCCTCCAGTGGACTACTCCCTAAGAGCCTCACCTAGTCCCCAATCTACCTTCTACTCTATCTAAACATCTCCAGGCCAAGGCCAGCATTTCCTCCAATTCACAGCGTCTCTTCCCGTGGCACTCTGAATGCCCAGACACCAATCTCCAATGGCCTGGGCCTGGCCTCCCGGGAGAGAGGTACAAGTCACGTACCCCATCCGCATCTTGGCTCCGCTCTGACTGCCCCCGCTGCCGGGTAGAGGAGGGCGAGGAGGTAGGCGGCCGAGGTGCATACTTTTTTCAAGGGCCGACATCAAAGGGAGGCCGCACGTCGACAACAGTGACCCAAGGTCCGTCTCACGATTCGTGCAGTACAACCGGTCACAGCTCACTCCTCCAACGACGCCCAGTCGCCTTTGGACAGCAACCAGCCACCGGCAGCGCCGCCTACCGCCCACTGGCTCAGTAAACCCCGCCCCCTAGCCTCAGCGCTTCCACCGGAAGTGCGCAACAACCTTCGCACAAAGGAAACTGGGTAACGGAGTCTGCGGATCCCTCAGACTCCTATCAGAGAACTCGACAACCCTAGCGGGACGAGTCCTCTTGAAGGCAATGCATGATGGACAATGAAGTCCTCAAATAGTGTATCAATTTGCGCTTGCGTAGCTGCAGGTGCCCTGGGCCAACTTCGCAAAGGTAGGAAAGCAAAGCATCATGGGTGTTGTAGTCCGTTTGCAGGGACTCTTATTGGCGCCTTCTTTTGGCACCGCTTTCCGGGAACTGTTGGAAGAAGAATGTTTCTTCCTGCGTCCCAGGCTTCCCAGCGGCGCCCGTTGCCGGGGAACGCAGGCGCCTTGGGAAGGGATGGCGGGAGCGTACAGCTTAGGAGCTGACACCTGCGTTGAATTGGTGACGAAGGGCCCAGGCTCAGCATGAAACAACGGAAAGGCCAAGTGCCTGGGGGCGGCCGTGGGCGCAAGAAGAGAGGTAACTTTATCTGTCTAAGGTTGAGGAAAACATAAAAGGACTAAGAAATCCTAAGGAGACTTCCACGGGCTCCGGTTAAACAAAACAAAAGATGGAAGAGAACTGGGGAACCAGAAAGTTAAGAGAGAATTTTTTTTTTTTTTAAAGAATGGAAAGGAAGTAGCTCCTGTGAATCGATAAATGAGGCAAAGTGAGGATTAATAGCTACGGATAGGAGAACAACAAAAATTAAACGTGTTTTTACAAGGATAAATGTATGTGTGTTAGAGGGATTCGGAGTAGGGGGAAAGGACATAACTGTGCGAAAAAACCTTAAATGATGAAAGGATGTGTGATAGAGAACATCGTGAAATCAGTAACCCAAACTGACTCAAAAAGCAAAAATAAAACCATTCATATTTGTATCTTTCTACTTCTCTGACTTTTTTCTTGGGAAGTGATTGTGCTTCATAAGAATATACTGAAATCTAATCAGTAATCAATACAAATAGCTCTTTTAACTAAAACAATTTGTGTACTGTCCAGTGGAGAAAAGATCTACCATAAAGCTCAGGGATAATTCGTTGAAATTCAAATGTATATGTATACATGGACTGCTCCTTACTTAGAATGACTTGAATCCAACCTAAATCCTCTTAGTTATCCAACTCCTATGCATGACCGAATGGGGGCCCTACTGACCCCAGGCTGGCCTTGAACTTGATCCTCCTGCAGTAGCCTCAGTTCTTTGTTTTGCTTTTTGTTCTTAAGTCTTCTCTAAATCTTTCAGAAAGGGTACTGGGGGAAAGGAAAGCCAGGGTTGTGACCGATCGCTGCAATTACATTAGATTCATCATCTTTCTGAAATCTAGTAAGATTCAAAGTTTTTATGAACCCAGAACCAAAAAGCAGCAAATCTAAAAATATTACTCTCTGTCCTTGACTGTATGATCTTGGCAGCAAAGTTCAATTTAAGAGTGAGAGCCAGCTGTGGTGGTGCATACCTTTAAGCCCAGTACTTGGGAGGCAAAGGCAGGCAGATCTCTGAATTCAAGGCCAGCCTGGTCTAGAAATCCAAGTCTAGGACAGCCAGAGCTGGTTACACTGAGACACCCTGACTCAAGACAAACAAACAAACAAAAAAAAAAGAGTGAGGTTAAAAGTAATTTATTTTCTCCATTATTTTACTTATTTATTCATTTTATATCACAATCTCTGCCCCCATCTCCCCCGCACAGAGTCCCTCCCCCATGATAATGTATCTTAACTGTGCTTAACTATGGATTTGCAACAGAATTTAACAAAACTTCCATACTGAGATTTTAAAATCTGTCCACTTGGGTTTTTTTGTCTTTTCAAATAGTATCATTCAATTAAAGAAAAGTTTGTATTAACAAAAGTGGTGAGGTAGGTTATTCTATGGCCTGTTTTTCTAGTTACTTCTCAGAATTAGAGCAGTTGGGGAAAGCTTATTTTTCATTCAAAGAGTATATAGGGTGTACACACCTTATCCCAGCTCTCAGGAGGAAGAGGCAGGTGGAGCTCCACCTCCAGACAAGCCAGGATTACCTAATAAGATGTCTCAAGAAAAAAAAAGCAAATTCTGTTGTCCATGGTTAGATCAGATTTGAACTCTGTTGTATTCTTCCGTAGGTTTGAGTGATATTTCACCATCTACAAGCCTGCCACCTCTGGTCGAAGGGCAGTTACGCTGCTTTCTCAAACTTACTATTAATAAAGTCGTGTGGAAGATTGCGAAGCCTCCTGCTTCTGTACTTGTCCGAGTAAGATGGTGGGGAGAAACATCCGATGGAACCCTCTTTTGTCCTAGGGATGCATTGCAGACTGAGCCAAAAGCTGTGAGAACAACTACCCGTTATGCTATTCGTTGTGGTCCAAAGCAGTTTACCTCATATCTAACAGGTATGGTTTTCTGTTGTATTGTCTTAACTGCAAACCTGATATGAAACATGCTTGTTGTCAGCAGTCCATTATTTAAACAGACACCATCATTAAACTCTCTTTCCTGCCAAGAACATACAGTCACGGGCAGAGACTAACATCTTTAGATTTTTCCCTCCACTTTTTAGTGCTGGATTCATAATATTAACTTTGAATCTTACCAGATTTCAGAAAGATGGTAAATGGTATTTATTTGTAAAAATTAAATCCTCAAATGAGGAGGATTAGCAGATCAGTAACAAAAAAAAAAAGGTGCCTTTTAATACAGGAATCAAGTCATACATTTGTTTGTACATCCTATGAGATAACTATACATCATATGAACATTCAAGTTGGTGTGGGAACTATAGGATTTAGAGGAAGTAACTTTACATTTCTGACCTATTTCCTTACCTGTAAAATGAGATCACATACCCACCCTTTGACCTTCTGGGTATTTTTATGAAGAAGCAATGTGGTTGAGTTGAAAGAACATAGCCAAAGTCTAGACAGTTAAGTTTGAACTCTAGATTTTTGTGTGATACTAGGAGATGTTGTTTATTGTTCTTGTTTCGAGATAGGATTTCTCTATATAACTCTGGCTGGCCTGGGACTCACTCTGTAGACCAGGCTGGCCTGGAACTAAGAGATCCACCTGCCTCTGCCTCTGCCTCTGCCTCTGCCTCTGCCTCTGCCTCTGCCTCTGNCTCTGCCTCTGCCTCTGCCTCTGCCTCTGCCTCTGCCTCTGCCTCTGCCTCTGCCTCTGCCTCTGCCTCTGCCTCTGCCTCTGCCTCTGCCTCTGCCTTTCAGATGCTGAAACTAAGATATGCACCACCACCATCAGACTAGTTTGTTAAGGTCATAGTGTCTCAGTTTCCTGTTATGAGGAGTATGYCCTTATTAGGATTTACCATGGAACTTGATTGGAAAAAAGTAAAGTAATAGGTTCAGTACCTGCTACATTGTAGGTGTAAGGTCTATACAGATATTATTTAAGGCACTGAGTAATAAAGTTTTCAATTATTGTCCCTATCAAGAAGTCATGTAAAGATTAGTTGAGAAAAGAACTGACACAAATCATTAATGAATGAGGCCAGACAGGGTGTGAGTGAATGTATAATTACCCCATACATAGAGAATTTTGACTAATCTAGGTTGTCAAAAAAAGGGGGGGGGGGGATGTTGTAAGTTACTAGGAAACCAGAATCTTATTTTACCCTTGCTACTTTACATTGAAGAAGCCATTTCATCTTTCTGGGCTTTAATTTTCCCATCAATAATTTGAAGGAGTCTAACACAAAATAATATGCCAATGCCCAAATTTCATTTTCTAGGTAGGAAAGATGGCATTTGAATAGGACACAGATAGTGTGAACCTTATAAGAGATGAGCTGGCTGTTAACAGAACCATGATAATGTTTTCTAGAAAAGAGCCAAAATGGGCCAGCAAGGTCGCTCAGAGGGCAAAGGCACTTGCCACCAGAGTTGGAGCAAAAGGTCCCACATGATAGAGGAAGAGACCCGACTCTGACACTCAGTCCTCTGAGGGCCACTGGTGAACTGTGGCAGTGTCCCCCTCCAACAAGTAAATAAATGAAAGAGAAAAAAGAAAAGAGAATGGAGAGCCAAGAGGTCTCTAATTCTTTCCTAAGGATGTATACTATACTGAAAACGTGGGGAAAGTATGCCTATTTCTGATTCTGTGTGGGCAGAATTCTGTTGTTCTGCTCTATACCCTTGTCTTGTTTATCACACTCAAGATGCAAAAGGTAGACTAAGGAGTAGTTTCTAGAATTACATGGAGTGGAGAGTCCAGGGTGGGAGGAAATGTCAAACCAGTGAGTTCAGATAAAACAAAAACACGGGGAGCCAGAGGATGTTTGAGGGTTTGTGAACCCTTCAAGTCTGCTGTCTTAGAAAACRCTCCTGCGATTTGGTGAGGCACAGTTTACTCGCCCTTTTAACCCATCTTATCTTACTCTGAAAAGATGTTAAAGCAGTTGCTAAACATTCCAGATGTAATGTTTTAAAAGCCCTTTTTGTTAAAGGAAGGTGGAACTACTGTTGGAGGATGAAGATGAAGCCTCGRAGGCCCTAGGACTCACTGCAGGAGGGCCTAGGACTCACGGTGGGAGGGCCTGTCCATTTGCTGTGGTTATTAAACTCATTTTCAGAGTTGTGGGTTTGAAATTCAAAGAACTAAAAGTTCATTTCACATGGAGGCTGTCAACAGGCTGAACCTCCAGTTCCAGGATATCCAGTGCCTTCTTTCAGGCCTTGAGGGAGTACCAGGCACAAAACTGGTGCCTGACATACACACTGGCAAACACCCATACACATAAGATTTTTAACCTTTTAGCCTTTTTTAACCTTTACTCTTTTGATGGAAATAGTGCCCATACATTCCAAAGCCTATTTCAGTGGGCTTGGTCATTCCATCTGTGACACTGAGGAGTATTAGAGGATTGGATTGGAATGAGTGACAGTGGGAACGTGAGTAATGWATAGTACAGTAACATGGTATAGTCAACTTTAGCCCATTTTGATGACTTTAAAACTTACTGAACCCTCTTGTTCTTTTGTTCTCATGTTCCCTCTTGCCCTGTTGGGCTCTTCTCTTCCCTCCTCCCCTCCCCTTCTCTCCATGTGGTCATGGCCAGCCTCTACTTCTCTACTCTCTCCCTCTCTCTGCCTTTCTCTGCCTTTACTACCCTCTTAACTCCCCTCTCCATGCTCTGAATAAAATCTATTCTATACTAAAAAACAAAACAAAACAAAAAAACCCTTAGTGAACCTAGAAATGTTATGTGACCTCTCTGATCTTGTTCAGCCCCCAACCTAGAGTTAGAAACACCTATACCAAACAATTGTAAAGAAAGTGCCAGGGGCTGGCACTTAGCTCAGTGGTAGAGTACTTGGCCTAAGGTCCTGGATTCTGCCCTCTGCTCTAGAAAATGGGCTGTGGGCAGTGAGGTGGCTCGGTGGGTAAAGGCACCTCCCACGGAGTCTGATGACCTGAGTTTGATCCTCAGGCCCCACATGGTGGGAGAAGAGAACTGACTCCTGCGAGTTGTTCTGTGGCTTCTCCATGTGTGCTGTGATACACTCAGATACATAGCACAAAAATAAGTAAATAGAAGTGTAGTTTAAAAAAATAAATTATAAAGAGAATGATGAGGCATGAAAGAGTCTATTTATTAGTAAGTAAGCAATAGATGTTGGTGCATTTCTCGTAGTCTACATGTGTATATCATTTGCTGCCTCCAGAGTACTTTTGTATCAGTTTATATAATTCTTGAGATGACTACCAGAAAAGGGCTGTGGTATGTTAGATAATTTGTTTAAAGTCATATAAAGTCATTCAGTAACTGCTATGTGGGAAGACTCTGTCCTGTGTAATCTATATGCAGTATCCTCAGTTCCCCCACACAGATGTTAAGATGCCTATTTTATAGATGGTTTTGAGTTCCACCAAAACAGCTCATGAATATTAGAGCCAAGAAAAACCCACATGGATCTTGTCATTATAAGGCCTACTTTTCATTTAAGTATTGGACAAATAGTAATAATGAACCATTTCTCAGCATTGATAAGAAAATATTCAGAATTTGTACTGTCCTGACATTTTAAATTTCATTTGTGTACACTTTATTCTCTTTCTATAGTTAAGATCACGAGGAAATGAGGGATAAACTGTAGAATGTAATTAAGGGGTCTATTTCTATTTGTCTTGGTTTCRAGTGTTTTCAGTACCTTAATACTGCAAATATAACTTAGGAACAAGCCATTAGTGACTGGGAGGTCAAGACCAACTCTTGCTCTGAAGTCATGCCAGAGCAGTCCTTTTCTCACTCAGAGAATGAGAATGAAGTAACTACAAGATTTGTTGAATTTGTATTTCAGTATTTTAGAACCAGTGCTTGAGTTCTTGCCAAATATATTTACTAGTACTTTTTTTTTTTTAATGAGATAGGGTCTTACTACATGGCTTTGGCTAGTCTGGAAATTATTGTATAGACCAGGCTGACTTCCAACTCAAAGAAATCAATTACTCTGTCTCTACCTCTACAGTGCTGGGATTAAAGGCTTATACTACCACACCTGGCTGGATGCATTTACTGGTACTCTTAAAGGTATCTTTTGTTTATGAGTGTGTGTGTGGTGTGTGTCTCAGATGGTGTTGCTTAGGCGCTATCACTGTGTGTGTGTGTGTGTGTGTGTGTGTGTGTGTGTGTGTGTRTGTGTGTGWGWGAGAGAGAGAGAGAGASAGAGACAGAGACAGAGACAGAGACAGATAGAGACAGAAAGAGAGACAGAGACAGAGATAGAGACAGAAAGAGAGACAGATAAACCAAGGTGTCACTGTGGTGGCACTTGCTAGGTTGACTGGCCTGCAAACTCCAGGTATCTACCTGTCTCTACTCCTCGGTTCTGGGATTGCCAAGTGTATCACCCCTTTTGTGACTTTTGTGCGAGGATTCCGGGAATGGACTCTGATCCTTGARCTTGCAAGACATGCAGTTTACCGACAAAGACATCCTCCCTAGCCTATGAAAGTTACTTTTCTTACCACGCACTTAGCATGCTAAGCATTCCACACAATCTCTTTAATATGCAGTATCTGTCATCCTTTGCTAAAGTCTTGTTCTTTGGTGTTGGGCATATTCCTCCTTCCGCAGAGGTATGGTAAGTAAGTGCCTGGTTTACTTCAAATTTAGTTGTTCATTTTATACCCTTCAGCTTACCTCTGAAAAACAAATAGTGGAAGCTATCTGAATATGTTGTCATTGTCTCTGATTAGATATGGCCGTGCTGGTGTTGGAAGTAATCACCAAATCTGATCATCTTCCGGTCGGCAGAGTTCAGATCAGTGGACTCGCCCAGCTGTCTCCAACCCATCAAATCAGTGGAGTTTTTACCATTGTTTCACCAGCATCAAAGAAACTTGGAGAACTTCAGGTAAAAATGTTCTAGTTCTTTACTGCTGTGTTACCACTCATTACTCTCATTGTTCTCATTACTCTGACCAAATACCTGATAGGAAGCAACGTAAGGGTTTATTTTGACTCCTGATTTGAGAATACAGTCACTTGTGGGAAAGATGCAGCAGGAGCTTGAGGCTGCTTGCTCACATTTGGGACGATCAGAAGGCAAAGAGGTCAGGAGCCTATAAACCTCGAGCCCCTCTCCAAGTGCCCTCCAGTCTTTCACTAGATCTCCTGGAGATCTGGAGATCAAGTAATCAAATACAGGTGCTTGTCAGGGATATTTCATGTCTGACCAACCAGTGGCAACTACAAAGAATACAGTCTGGGGGCAGAAGTTGAGCCTTCTAGAGAGGCTAGGCCCATGATTTCATCTCATGCAAAGTCCCACCTTGTGACTTACTCATTCCTTACCCAAAGACTCTACTTACTTTTGCAACCCCCTCTCTGAATCCAGCTTCCAAGTTGCTTTCWCACTGTCTGCTGCTCTGTTCTCTGCACTAGATTGAATTCATGATGGTATCGTTGTTCTAGTGCGGTATCCAGAATTGTTTATTGGTGGGATCCCCATTTAGAGTCTAGACTCCCTAAACAATGACACTATATTTTCATTTCCCTAGGTTCCTATAATAGTGCCAAGAAGCATGACTCATGTTAAATGCTGTCTTTGAAATTGTCACTCATTGATCTAACTTGTAATTTTGATGCACTTTTATGTGTCACTAATACAGAAATAACRAACGTTCTCTCATGTAGTTGTCTAGAACACAGTATGATACATATTAGGCTGTAGGTATGCAGAGGATGCTGGGTTCATGTAATTCTCGGGGCTTTGCTGGACCTGCCTTCTTCCCAAGTAAATAACACAGAGATCTTATTTTATGAATAAGCTGCAGCGCTAAGCTGGGCAGGTTCTGAACTGTTCTGATCTGCTGTGCTGGCCTAGACTACTTCCCAGCCATATACCCCGTTACTCGCATCTGAGGCTCACCCTGGCCTCCCTTGGTCTATGTGTGTCCTCATGGCTGCCCTCCCATCGTGACCTCCCGGAGAATCCTGCTGGTCCATCTCTTCCTCTTCCTGTCTTTCTCTTATTGCTTGGGACTCCCTGAATGGGATCAGAAGTCCTGCCCTGT
>BDUI01005184.1:43950-54238 GCA_002335545.1 Apodemus speciosus
TATGTGAAGATCAGAAGACAGCTGCTGAGAGCCATTGAGTCAGTTCTCTTCTCTGCCTTAACCTAGGTTCCTGGGATCGAACTCTGCTCTCCATGCCTGCTCTGCCAGTGCCTTTACTACTGAGCCATCTTACTGGGGCTGAAGAACACTTTTAATAGTGTACTTGAACTCACAGGAATGGAGTTCTAAGGGAGCTTTGTCTTTTCTTTTGAGACCAGGTCTTGCTGTGTTGCTTCCATGTCCTAAGCTCTAAGGATCTTCCTGCATTGCCCCCGCAAAGCTGGGCTACAAGCAAGAGCTTATCTCAGGCAGCAGAAACTCAGTCTCTCCTCTTAGTGTTTTATCTTTACCTCCAGCAGGACAGTAGGGACTTCTCTGTGCCAAGCAACAGACAGTCAGAATGCAAGCAAAGGCCACGGCATCTACTGATCAGAACCTCAGTCGTGTTAGCGTCAGTGCCATACCTACGACGCCGTGCTATCAATCATGTACTGATCAGAACCTCAGACGTGTTAGCGTCAGTGCCATACCTACGGTGCTGTGCTACCAATCTGTAGAAAACTAGAGGATATGGCTCACACCTTCAAGTGATGCATAATCTGTCAGTGTGATGAGTAAAAAAGGCAAATAGGCCTCTGCCTCTTCCATGCTGGGCCTTACTCTGTGTGTACCACCAAMTATGGTCTCTGCTTTTTTTTCCTTATTCTTATATTTAAGATAATATAAACTCCTGGGAGAGTGGTGTCATCACCGATTGTGTCTGAATGAGGAGCACAGCATTTTGCTGGCCTAGAGGAGAGTATTCAGTAGTAAATAATGGCTGTCGGTGGCTAGATAGAGAGCAGGGAGAAACAGGAGGAAGGCAGTGGCCTTGGTCATTACCCAGACATAAAGAATCAAGGCTGGAGTAAACAAAGGCACACAGTAGTAAATAGAGAATGCTCAGTGGAAACCAGAGGCAATTGATCTGCCTCGGTCCAGGGGTGGAGGAGTCCCGGGGGCCTACTGAGAAAGGATTCTGAGGTAGGCAAAAAGTTAGATCTAGTCTTGTGAGGAATTCTGTCAGGCAGGAAAATCTTACAGTTAGTTGCTAGAAACTGAAGAAAATTTGTTCTGTTTCATCATTCTCTGCCAGGTCTCACTTGCCTTGGAGCCTCTGTCAGAAACTTATGACAGCTACAAACCTCTTCCTGCMACTGAAGTGACAAAAAATGTGCTTTTATCTGAGCGAGAACTCAGAGAGAATACTGAGTCCAGCAACAACCAGTCTGTGATCCCATCAAGGTCTTGTAGGGTACCTACCATCAAATTTGATGGGAAAGAATTAACAGGCAACAGCAGCAGGTCAACCACACCAAGGTAATGATCTCATCTCTGAGTCTCTATGCCTGTCACTCTTACTGTTCTCATTCTGTGTCATCTGTGGTAGACTGAAAGGCTGAAGGCAGAAGCGAGTCACTCTCTCAGCAGATAGCTCTTAAGTTCCCACTGCCAGCCTGGTTGGATACCAGGGACTGGCACAGAGTGGACAAGGCACAACTCCTGGGACTCAGGGAGAATGCATGCTTAGCACGCCCCAATTACAGCAGTCACAAAACCACCATTTTTAAGGACGGCTCACAGTCTAGTAGAGAAGCCAGTGTACACATGTGACTAAAAAGTTTGCTGATACTGCCCGTGAGGGAAAAGAGGGAAAGGGAATTATTTTGTGAAACAAAATGAAGTATGAGAAACATATTTATCTTAAGTAATTACTTGTGAAGCATTTGCATTGTATCAGAGTCTGTAGACACACACACACACACACACATTCCCTTTCCCTGTGTGCTGGTATCTAGTTTGTATCATTTAAGGAACAACCCACAACTGTGATCAAGATTTTTTTTATAAGGAGATTAAAAGCAGATATACAGAATCACACTGCAGAGGAAACCACCTGTTCCAAAGCCCCAGCTTCAGTGCCGCCCCTGGTCCCATCTGAGGAGATGGTGTGTGCCCAAGATGGGTATAAGCTGCTGGCATTGTTTCTTCCTAACAGGGGAAAGGACCACTTGTACTTTGGAGAGAACTCCAGTGCAGTAAAGAGTTCTTTGTGTGGACTACAGCATCTCCTTAATCAAGAGACGAATGGAGAGACGCCAACGCTGAGAGGCAAAGCCCCACAGAAGCAGCTGTCCCTTCTGAACAGTTCTGAGTTTCAGCCACAAATTAGTACAGTCGCCAAGAGTCATAGTGACTCATGCATGCTGTCTTCAAATAACCCTCCTACAAAGGACCTTCTTTCAGGTATGTGTCTGATACCTCAGTTTATGCTGCATTTATTGGGTTTGTCCTGTTTGTTAGCCAGGCCAGGAAGGGAAGCAAGACTTCCCTATGAACTAAGTAGCCAAATAAAAGTGTGAGACTTGGTGTCATCCAGGGACTTATGTAAAGGCAGGTCTACTAAACTGCTAAGTGATTACGGCTTAGATGTTTTTACTTTAAATTAGTAAGTGGCAATKGTGTGTGTCTGTGGGCTACAGTAAGATGTTTGGGGATGAGTATACAGTAGGTAGTTATCATATCATCTGACATGAGTCTCTTAGGCATTTACCACCTGTGGCAGGAATGTTTCAAATATCCTTTTTGGTGCTAGGAAGATGGCTCGGCTGCTTCCGCCAAGCCTTGCTGACCTGAGTTTGATCCTCATGACTCGCATGGTAAAAGAGAGCCTTGACTCCTACAAGTCAAAATATAATAATAAATGCAAAAAATAATAATAAATGCAGTGTGTGTGTGTATACAAAGATTATAAGCCATTAATTTTAGTTTTTTAATTTAAAGTGTGCATTTATAAGGAAAAAAATTATCCATTACACTTGRCACCTGATCACCTTGTACCTGGACTTATGTACCAGACTTTGAAGAAGGCATTTGTTTGTTTGTTCATTAGTTTATATAGCAACTACAAAATGTTTGGCACTCTTCTGTATGTCATGGATGTAGCAGTTTTAGTTTTTCTTTAAAAAGACAAACTAGATAAATATATATATTAGATGGTGGTAGTAACAGTGAGGCAGGTTAAACAAGGAAAATGAGAGGAGAGGATGCTAGTTTTGCAGAAATTGGCAAAGTAAGACCTCCTTAAGAAAGTAGCAGAGTTGGGCATGTTAGTGCATGCCTTTAATCCCAGCACTCAGGAGGCAGAGGCAGTCAGATCTCTGTGAGTTCAAAGCTATCCTGATCTACAAAGCAAGTCCAGGATAGCCAGGGTTACACAGAGAAACCCTGTCTCAGAGAGAGACAGAAACTCTGAAGAGGACCAGAAGCATAGCTCGGTAGCAGATGTTTGCCCTGCATATGTGAAACCCCACAAGCATCACAAAGAAGAAAAGGGAATGCAAGATCCTTGTAAGGAAGCTGTGGTGCAAGAGCTGCCCAGAGGAACTTAACCTGAAGGCAGCAACAGTTCCCACTCACTAGCTTCACCAAGTACATACTCACTCCTTGCCAAGGATTTTAGGTTCAGAATTTTATCAGTAAAACCACATGTGGTAGAGATGACTAGCCTCACTTAAAATTTTCCTTTTACATGCATCTGTGCTTGTGAGTGCAGGCACTTGTGTGCTGTGGCACATGTGTGAAGGTCAGAAAATAACTTGTAAGAGTTGGTTCAGTCCTCCAACCTTGAAGGTTCTGAGGATCCAACTCAGACTGATAGCACAGCAAGCACCCTTCTTGAAATGTCACAATGGTAAATCTGAGAAATGAAATAGCATTTGTGAGGGCCAGAAGCAGATAGAATATGCAGTGTGGCCAACCTTAGATAAGGGATGATTCAGCATAGAAAAGAATGGATTAAAATTTCATCACACTACTTAGAACAACACATAAATTAAACGTGGAATACATAGCTTCCATTTAATGTTTTGGACTGAAATCTCAGAACATGAAACCATAGACGGAAGGACGCTTGCAGTGCAGACGTCAGATGTGTGACTTGGGCAGGGTGCTTATCTCAGAGGGATGCTGCACATGGCAAGGGCTTATGAGTGCCCTTTGCTATTGCTGCTGCTGTCACTAAGGGATGGGGTGACTTCTACTAGTCAAATAATCTGCTATGGGAACTTAACGGAGTCATGAGCTTCAATTTAGCATTCTCATTCACGAAAACACAAATTTAGACTAGATCATTATAGGTATAACTGCTTTCCACAAGTTAGGCTTTATAGCATAGCTATAATAACATAGCTCTTATAAATAAGAGAATAAGGTATCTGGCTATAAAAATGAATCCTAGGCACCATTAACCCCACTGTATATAGACAAGCTGTCAGTTGGGAGGCATAACTACTCCCACAGAAGGATCAGTCTCTCTGGGAAAGAGTGTTTACTCTTTGATGCAACACCCTAAACACAAAACCTCTAAACCAAGCGAGTAGTGTTGTCACGTGAACATCCTCCAGGACGCCAGGCTGATGGGAGAAGGATGCAGAGGCCTGCAGGGTCCCCAAGGAGGACAGGTGCTGGCTAGTGACACCCGTGCTGCTGGACTTCACCTTTGCATTTTCTGTTTCTACTGTGTTAGCTCTGTTAGAACAAGGCAATAAGCTGCGGAATGCCATGCTGATTTCTGCAATGAACTCCAGCCCAGATACTAGTGTGCTGCTGGACAAAGTTCCTCCTCCTACGGCAGAAGATGTTCCCAGATCATCAGCGCTGTAAGTTAGGGGCGTGCACAGGCCCCTGCAGCTCACTTCTGAGCTGTTGACTTATCTTCTTTTTTGTTGTTCTGAATGGGATAATCTCGGGAATGAATGTTCCACCAATAATTCTTAGTGTGCTGAGCCTGCAGTAAAAGGCTAGCTTAACTTCAGAATCCAACACCTAGCTTTGATGTTTGCTAAATATATAAACGAATAATAAATCTTCATACTCTAGACTAGAATGCCTGTATATAAAATGAAGATTTTTCCCCCTCCCTTCATAAATAAAATAGGATTCTGATGTTGGGAAGAACGTTGCAAAATGTAAATTTTTATACACGTCTAAGACAGGTAAGGCTAAAAATACTAAATTTTCTAAGTCAGACTAGTGCCTTCTACTCTTTCTTAGTTTGGTTAGGTTTTAAATTTTTCCTATCTGTTGCCATTCCTGACAGTGTTTTCCCACACCTTGGCACTAGGAACTCATCTGAGAATCAATGTAAAGGCCACAATGCAGACCTCCTCCCCTTGGCTGACACCAGAGCTATACAGCTGCTGTTGGGCAGGTGAGGATTCCTTTCTAGCTTTCTTTCATTAAAGCTTCTTCCAGGTCATTGAGTACATTGTTAGCAATACTTCCGTGGCCTCGCTCCTTTCTGGGTCCTTAAATTAGGACTGTTTGCCCATTAAGTAAAAGGCCAGTGTGTAACCTTTTCTTTGGGCTAAGCCAGTGGACAGCCTAGTTTTTGGGCTTTGCTTACAAAATGGCCCCCAATCCAGCTTTCTGTTCTTGTCTCCCCACTCTTCTCATCTGTGTTACTGTGGTGTGATGGATTTTAATTAGAGTCAGGTTGAAATGTGATGTTTGTTACGTAGCATTGAGGCCTTAGACAGTTATCTCAGCTACAGAACCACCAAAAGAACTTGCAAACTTGCAAAACTGCAGTGAGGGTAAGAAATGATGTACTATAAAGGAGTTAGCACATAGCAGTTGGTTATTAGTAGCTATTGTTGTAAATATTATTAACGTGCACTGAAACCAGATTCATTATGTATTGTCTCTTGAATAGTTACTATAAGCATTACTGTCTTGGAAAGATTAAAAGCAATGTTATACATTTATGAGAAACACGTGTTTAAGAATGCACACTTGTGGCGCCATATCCAAGTGGCGCAGGAAGGTAGCTAACCACCCAGAGGCACAGGTGAGTCCTGCCCTGCCACTCAGAGGATCACGTCCGGAAACCTCTGGCAGAAGGAAGCCCTCTGTTTTCTGTCTCCAAATTGGGAGCATCCTCTGCCACAGCGTGTCATACCCAAGTGATGCACCGAGGTAGCTAACCACTCAGGAGTGCAGAGAGGACAGTCAGCACAGGTGGGACCACCCCTGCAGCTCAGAGGAAACAGCCGGAATCCCTGAGGACACAAGAGCCTAAGAGCAGCCTGGGACATGAGTCTTCTGATTTCTGTCCCGCACCCAGAACTGATCGGGGCCACAGAGCTACATACCCAAAAACAACCACAAGAGAGCAGATCTCACAGGAGTACCTACATACCTGTATACACAGAGAGCATGGGTCTCCCAGGAGCACAGATACAGAGGCTTGCATGACAGACAAGGCACCATCAGAGACAGCAACACCAGCTAACACCAGAGATAACCAGATGGCTAAAGGCAAATGCAAGAACATTACCAACAGAAACCAAGGCAACATGGCACCTTCTGAAACAAGCTCTCCCATAAGAACAAGTCCTGGATGTCCCAACACACCAGAAAAGCAAGATCTGGATTTAAAATCACATCTCATGATGCTGATAGAGGATTTCAAGAAGGACATAAATAACTCCCTTAAAGAAGTACAGGAGAACATGAGTTAACAGGTAGAAGCCCTTAAAAAAGAAACATAAWAATCTCTTAAAGAAATACAGGAGAACATGAGTCTACAAGTAGAAGCCCTTAAAGAAGAAACACAAAAAATCTCTTAAAGAATTACAGAAAAACACAAGTGAAGGAACAGAACAAAACCATCCAGAATCTAAAACCAGAAGTAAAAACAAGAAATCACAAAGGGAGACAACTTTGGAGATAGAAAACCTTGGAAAGAAATCCAGAGTCATAGATGAAAACATCAACAACAGAATACAAGAAATAGAAGAAAGAATCTCAGGTGCTGAAGATACCATAGAAGATACCAAGCAATGACTCAACAGTCAAAGAAAATGCAAAAAGCGTGTAACCCAAAACATCCAGGAAATCCAGGATACAATGAAAAGACTAAACCTAAGGATTATAGGTATACAAGAGAGTGAAGATTTACAACTTAAAGGGCCAGTAAATATCTTCAACAAAATTATAGAAGAAAACTTCCCTAACCTAAAACTTCCCTAACCTAAAGAGAGAGAGGCCCATGAACATACAGAATTCCAAACAGACTGGACCAGAACAGAAAGTCCTCCCAGCACATAATAATCAAAACACCAAATGTACTAAGCAAAGAAAGAATATTAAAAGCAGTAAGGGAAACATATGAAGGAAGACCTATCAGAATTACACCAGACTTCTCACCAGAGACGATGAAAGCAAGAAGATCCTGGGCAGATCTCATACAGACCCTAAGAGAACACAAATGCCAACCCAGACTACTGTACGCAGCAAAACTCTCAATCACCATAGATGGAGAAACCAAGATATTCTATAATAAAACCAAATTTACCCAATATGTGTCCACAAATCCAGCTCTACAAAGAATAGATGGAAAACACCAATATAAGGAGGGCAACTACACGCTAGAAAAAGCAAGATAGTAATCTTCTTTCAACAAACCCAAAAGAAGATAACCACCAAACATAAAAATAATACCAAAAATAACAGGAAGCAACAATCACTATTCCTTTATATCTCTTAACATCAATGGACTCAATTCCCCAATAAAAAGACATAGACTGGATACGTAAACAGGACCCAGCATTTTGCTGCATACAGAAACACACCTCAGTGTCAAAGACAAACACTACCTCAGAGTAAAAGGCTGGAAAACAATTTTCCAAGCAAATGGTTCCAGGAAACTAGCTGGAGTAGCCATTCTGATGTCAGATAATTTGGACTTTCAACCAAGAGTCATCAAAAAAGACAGGGAAGGACATTTCATACTCATCAAAGGAAAAATATACCAAGAAGAACTCTCAATTCTGAACATCTATGCTCCAAATGCAAGGGCATCCTCATTCATAAACTTTACTGAAGCTCAAAGCACACATTGCACCTCACACAATAATAGTGGGAGACTTCAACACCCCACTCTCATCAATGGACAGATCAAGGAAGCACAAACTAAGCAGAGACACAGTGAAACTAACAAATTTTGGACCAAATGGATTTAACATATCTATAGAACATTTCATCCTAAATCAAAAGAATATACCTTCTTCTCAGCACCTCATGGTACTTTCTCCAAAACTGACCATATAATTGGTCACAAAACAGACCTCAACAGATATAAGAAGATGGAACTATTCCCATGCCTCCTATCAGATCCCTGTGGAATGAGGTGGTCTTTAATACCAACAAAAACAACAGAAAGYCCACATACACATGGAAGCTGAACAATGCTATACTCAATGATACCTTGGTCAAGGAAGAAATAAAGAAATCAAAGACTTTTTAGAATTTAATGAAAATGAAGGCACAACATACCCAAATTTATGGGACACAATGAAAGCAATTCTAAGAGGAAAACTCATAGCTCTGAGTGCCTCCAGAAAGAAGCTGGAGAGAGCTTACACTAGCAGCTTAACGGCACACCTGAAAGCTCTAGGACAGGAAAAAAGCTAATACACCCAAGAAGAGTAGACGGCAGGAAATCATCAAACTCATGGCTGAAATCAACCAAGTAGAGACAAAAAGAACTATGCAAAGAATAACAAAACCAGGAGCTGGTTCTTTGAGAAAATCAACAAGATAGATAAACCTCTAGCCAGACTAACCAAAGGGCACAGAAACTTAACAAACTCAGAAATAAAGGGGGAGATTATAACAGAAACTGAAGAAATTAAAAAAAAAAAAAAAATCAGATCCTACTACAAAAGCCTATACTCAACACAACTGAAAAATCTGGATGAAATGGAAAATTTTCTGGACAATTACCAAATACCAAAGTTAAATCGGGATCAGATAAGCCAACTAAACAGTCCCATAACCCCTAAAAAATTAGAAGCAGTCATTGAAAGTCTCCCAATCAAAAAAAAAAAAAAAAAAGCACAGGACCAGATGGTGTTAGTGCAGCATTCTATCAGATCTTCAAAGAAGACCTAACACGAATTCTCTTCAAACTATTCCACAAAATGGAAACAGAAGGAACACTACCCAACTTGTTACATGAAGCCACAATTTCGCTGATACCAAAACCACACAAAGATCCAACAAAGAAAGAGAACTTCAGACCAATTTCCCTTATGAATATCAATGTAAAAATACTCAATAAAATTCTTGCCAACCGAATCCAAGAACACATCAAAATGATAATTCACCATGATCAAATAGGCTTCATCCCAGGGATGCAGGGATGGTACAATATACGGAAATCCTTCAGTGTCATCCACTATATAAACAAACTCAAAGAAAAAAAAAACACATGGTCATTTCATTAGATGCTGAAAACGCATTTGACAAAATTCAGCATCCTTTCATGTTAAAAGTCTTAGAAAGATCAGGAATTCAAGGCTCATACCTAAACAGAGTGAAAGTAATATACAGCAAACCAGTAGCCAACATCAAACTAAATGGAGAGAAACTTGAAGCAATCCCACTAAAATCAGGAACTAGACAAGGCTGCCCTCTCTTCCATGTTTATTCAATATAGTACTTGAGATTCTAGCTAGAGCAACTAGACAACAAAAGGAGGTCAAAGTGGGGATACAAATTGGAAAGGAAGAAGTGAAAGTATCACTATTTGCAGATGATATGATAGTATACTTAAGCGACCCAAAAAACTCAATGAAAGAACTCCTACAGCTGATAAACAACTTCAGCAATGTGGCCAGATATAAAATTAAATCAGTAACCTTTCTATACTCAAAGGATAACTAGGCTGAGAAAGAAATTAGGGAAACAACACCCTTCACAATAGTCACAAACAAGATAAAGTATCTTGGTGTGACTCTAACTAAACAAGTCAAAGATCTGTATGACAAGAACTTCAAGTCTCTGAAGAAAGAAACTGAAGAAGACCTCAGAAGATGGAAAGATCTCCCATGCTCGTGGGTTGGCAGGATTAATATAGTAAAAATAGCCATCTTGCCAAAAACAATCTACAGATTCAATGCAATCCCCATCAAAATTCCAACTCAATTCTTCATAGAGTTAGAAAAAGCAATTCTTAAATTCATCTGGAATAATAAAAATCCCAGGATAGCTATTCTCAACAGTAAAAGAACTTCTGGTAGAATAAGTATTCTGGACCTCAAGCAGTACTACAGAGCAATAGTGTTTAAAACTGCATGGTATTGGTACAGTGACAGGCAGGTAGATCATTGGAATAGAATTGAAGACCCAGAAATGAACCCACACACTGATGGTCACTTGATCTTTGACAAAGGAGCTAAAA
>BDUI01005184.1:85145-95325 GCA_002335545.1 Apodemus speciosus
CTTGGTCCTTTTATTGCACATACTTAGGAATTTTGCTTTTCCTGAGTGGATTTTATCTTGTTAGTTGTTCCCAATCTTACCTAGATAATGACATAAGAGATGGCCTAGATTCCATTTTGCTTTTTAACTAATTACCTTTTTGACATTGTCATAGTATTCACAGTATGTTTTCATGTGCATTAATAACCTGGAATAACACGTTCATCCACTGTACCTTTCCTTTGTGTCTTTGCTGCTTGGGTTGAGTTAAAGGATATGCCAGGGTTCCCTGACCTCTGGTTTTGGACTTGGACAAGGTCTCTCAAGCAGGGCGTCTTCCAGGCGCCCCTGGCCATTGCCTCAGCACTGCCACTGAAGAAGCAAAACATGGATCCCCTTTACCTAAATGTACCTGTTATTTACTCACAAGTCCGTGTGTGTGTGTGTGTGTACAGAGAGAGAGGGGGGGGGGAAGAAAGAGAGAGAGAGAGAGAGAGAGAGAGAGAGAGAGGCATTAAGGGACTTACCTGGAGCCATCTCATTAACAAGTTCGAGGTTTAGGGTTCCTACCGTGGTCAAGCATGGTGGCACACGCCTGTAATCCCAACATTTGGAAGGCTGAGTCAGGATGATTGAGAGCTCAAGGCCAGCCTGGGATACCCTATGAGACTCTCATCTCAAGAAAATGAAAGAGGAAAAAAAAAAAAGATAGATCCAGAGCTCAAGTTTCTCTCACTATACTGCCCCGCCCTTTCATCTGTTTTCTGATCCTTTCTAAGAACTAACTCAATAAGGCTGGATTTTGCCTCGTTTGATCTCATCTGATAGGAAAGAGTGTTCTTCATTCAGTGTGTCTGTCTGTCTACCCGATGCTACCAATATTATTTCAGAGTTCAAAGAAGAGACTTATATACAGAACATATTAGAAATTCTTTAAAATGGTAATTAGCAAACCAGGGCTAGGGATGTAGCCCAGTTGGTAGAATGCTTGCTTGCCTAGTGTGCACAGAGCCCTGGGTTTGATCCTCAGCACCAGTATGGCAGACATGGTGATGCTCACAAGTAATCCCAACATTTGGGAGATGGAAGAAGGAGGATCAGAAGATCAAGGTTATCCTTCGTCACATAACAGGTTTGAGGATAGCCTAGTCTCCTGAGACCCTATCTGAAAAAAAAAAAAAGTTTCCTTGGGAAACTGAGACAGGAGGATCACATTCATGGACAGTCTGGACAACTTGGTGTGAGACAGTCTCCAAATAAATAGTCTGGTGTTATACCTCAGCTGAACACAGAGCTGGCATGTAGAAGGCCTCAGATTTAACCCCAGGACCACAGTGAATAAATGAATTAGTTAATTAATTAAAAATATTCTAAAGAGCTCACTGATTAGAAATTTATCCAGAGATACACAAATAAGTACTTAGAAAAATACTGTATTAGTTTGTTTTGGTGATAGAACAAGATGTCTAAGACTCAAATTTTGAGAAAATAAAAGAGGTTAATCTAGCTCAGTATTAGGTGTGGCATGTCTCCCATTGCTTTGGCCTTTGCTGAGGACCCCCTTCACTATGTCACAATGATTGATAAGTCAAATCAGAAGGCCATGTGCCAGAAAGGCCAAGCCCATAGGAGGACATCACTTTGTACCAACTTATTCTAGAGAGAAGTCCAAAACACTAGCATTAGACCCTTCAGTGAGAAGCAGCCTCAGTGGGCTTGCCACTTCCTTCCAGATTCTGTCTCCTACAAGTTCCACCACCTCGCAGCATGGCCACAGTAGGGCTGAGTTGGCAGCACTCAAAGCTTTGGCCAGACAATGAGCATCTTCAGTCTTTTAAAGAATGCAAATGAAAGCCTTCATGAACGCTCCTCCCCACAGGGACAGGGATAACTGCTTAAGAGACTAATAAGTGTTGGAAAGGACATGGGGAATTCGAACCTTGTACACTGTCCACCAGAAAAGGGCTCTGTTCAGTATTATCATGTACCATAGCCGCAGAGAAATGGTAGTTGGAAGGTGCATTTGTAGCAGAACTGGGACCTACTATCTAATATCTTCAAGGTGTCCATATCTTCATCTGTATCCTCACAGAAATATATGTAAGTCAGTGTGCTGCACATAACCACCCATTGATGCGTTCAATATTCTCAACTGCTTTTCTTTCCCGAAGGAATTACTCTAAAGCCCTTTAGAACCTCAACCACACTGTGTGTCCCAGATCCCATCTTTAACAGTGAGCACCATCACTCTCTCCTGTTGCCGACTGAAGTTCCAGTGCAAAGGCTCCTGCTGAGTGCCTTCTCCTCCCAGGGGCTGCTGCCTGGAGGTGGAGTGCAGTTTGAAATCTGGTGCAGGTACAGTATGGACAACCAGTCCCTACACAGATAGGGAGGAAGTGCCCGGTCAGAAGCCCTGTCCTTGGCCAGGTGGGACTATTGTAGGAAGCCCAGCACAACCCCTTGTTTTATATCATTTCTCTCTGACAGTAGCTTGTGACTGGAATTTGCAATTTGTTAGGCTCTTCTGAGCAGTCATGTCTATACTTGTACCCCTAGAGTAGGAGAAAAGCCTACTTGCTCTACCCCCAACCCCCTTCCCTTTACAGATCTCNAGTTAGGGTTTCACTGCTGTGAACAGACACCATGACCAATGCAAGTTTTATAAATGACAACATTTAATTGGGGCTGGCTTACAGGCTCAGAGGTTCAGTCCATTGTCATCAAGGCAGCATCCAGAGGAGTTGACAAATTTACATCTTCATCTGAAGGCTGTTAGTGAAAGACTGACTTCCAGGCAATTATGGTGAGGGTCTTAAGCCTACACCCACAGTGACACACCTAGTCCAACAAGGCCACACCTCCTGATCGGGTCACTCCCTGGGCCAATCATATAGGAACCATTACATTCCACTCCCTGGCCCCTATAGGCTTGTTCAAACATGAGTCTATGGGGGCCATACTTAAACATAGCATAATGCAAAATACATTATTCCGACTTCAAAAGTCCCTGTTGTCTATAGCAGTCTCAACAGAGTTAAAAGTCCAAAGTTCAAGGTTTCTTCTCTCCCAACAAGACAGGAAACCAGCTGGGCAAAGTCCAAACTCTSCATCTCCATGTCTGATGGCAAAGCAGTCTTCAGGTATCTGACTCCTTTTTCATCTTTGTTGACTGCAACAAGGTTCTTTTTACTGAGCTTGTTCCACTCCCTGTTAGCAGTTTCCTTGTCAGGCATCCTGTGACTCTGGCCTCTTTAACATTTTGGGTACCCCAAGTCAATTTCAGTTTCACAGCTTCTTGTTCCAATATCTGAGATCTTCACATGATCTTCTGTGTATCTCCAAAGATCTGCTGTCACTTCTCCTGCTCTGCCGTCTGGAGCACTCTAAGTTCAGGTTGATCCACTCCGTTGCCACTGCTGTTCTTAGTGGTCATCTCGTGGTACTGGCGTCTCCAATATACTAGGGTCTTCCACTGCAACTATGCTTCACCAAAGCCTCTCTTAGGCTCTCTTCACAGTACCAAACCTCAACTCCTTTGTATGACCCCTTCAGTCCTGGGCTGTCAATTACAACTGAGGGTGCACTTTCACCAATGGCCTTCCATGGCCTCTCACAGTGCCAAGCCTCAGCTGTTCTTCATGATGCCTTCATGCCTTTAAAAACAGTACTGCCTGGATGATTCTTACACATTACCAAGTACAGCTGCAGCATGAGGTACAATCTTTTCTATTTCTGGAATGCAGCTTCTTTGTGCTCTCAAAAAAACACTTCCTAGATTTCACCTCAGTGATGCTGGTCTTTTCTTAATCTCCACTAATTTCTTAGCTCCAGCTAACCAGCATCATTTGTCCCAGTAGTCTCCTTCTCCTCTTGAATATAAAGCCAGAGACACATGGCCGAAGCTGCTGAGTTCTGCTGCTTGCAGTAGCTGGAACATTGGCCCCCTTTTTCTATTACATTATCATTAACTTCATTTACCCAGCTCCTTCACTGCCTAAGGTGGCCATCCTGAATCTTGCTCCATAGACTGACTTTGAACTCAAGAGGTCTGCATGCCTGTCTCCTAAGCACTGGGATTAAAGGTATGGTCCACCAAGCCTGGATCTAAGTTTTTCTTCACCTAGAATTCGCTCTGTTCTAGGCTGGCCTTGAACTCAGAGATCTGCTTATCTTTGCCTCCTGGGATTAAARGCTTGTACTACCATGCCTGGACCTAAATTTAGCTGGGTATAATCTTGTCCCAAGGTCACCACTCCCTTAATTCAATTTAATATCCTTGAATTCAGCTCCATTTTGCTTCCTGAAGTCCCTTTAATACTCAAACTATATATTTTGTACTTTTCCTTTCTCACCTTGCTATGTTTGTTCAAAATTCTCTTCATCACACTTAACCAGAGAACAAAGTCTTTGTTGGGCATTTTTGAGACTTCCTTTGCAGATGCAATTAATATAAATCTCTTTACCTTAGCCCTAGGCAGTCTTTTCAGACAATGCCAAAAACTAGCCATGTTCTTCACCAAAACATCACAAAAACAGTCTCTCAGCATATTAAAGTTCTTCTCCACTGAAAATTCTTGGGTCATCAGGCCTACACAGTTCAAATGACCCTCAGCACCATTACCTTCCATATTCCTACTAGACTGGCCCATTAAGCCCCACTTAAAGCATTCCCTGACTTTCCAAATTCAAAGTCCCTAAATCCACATTCTTCCAAACAAAAGTGTGGTCAGGCCTATCACAGCAATACCCCACTCCTGGTACAAACTTCTGTCTTAGTTAGGGTTTCACTCCTGTGAACAGACACCATGACCAATGCAAGTTTTATAAAAGACAACATTTAATTGGGGCTGGCTTATAGGCTCAGAGATTCAGTCCATTGTCATCAAGGCAGAAACCTGGCAGCATCCAGACAGGCATGGTGCAGGAGGAGCTGACAGATCTACATCTTCATCTAAAGGCTGCTAGTGGAAGACTGACTTCCAGGCAATTATAGTGAGGGTCTTAAGGCCACACCCACAGTGCCACACCTACTCCATCAAGGCCACACCTCCTAATAGGGTCTCTCCCTGGGCCAATCATATAGGAACCATCACACCTGGGCAACAGGTATACCACTATACATCCTACATGAACAAGAAATCCTCAATGCAAATGACACAGCTGCAAGGAGGAGGATTTTTAGTTCACATAGTCTTTCTTTGAGTGTGTCACTTGCTGAACCTGATCACCCTCTGGGTAGCATTGCCAAGTAATCTTACAATTAAGAATTCCACCGATTAAAATCAATACATTTATTTTCATCTTATGTAAATGAGCATTTGCCTGTAAGCAATTATTTCTAAAATATGCCTGGTTCTCATAGAAATCAGAAAAGGGGCAGTGGATCACCTTAAACTGGTTTTTCAGATGATTGTGAGCTACCATATGAGTCTTTAGAATAGGCAGCAAGTTCTCTTCTTTGTCATCCGTACAGACTCCATATACATTTTTGTTAAGTATCCTGAGATACAGAAATAATAGTTTGCAACATATGTTTTCCGTTTTATTTTAACTTTGTTTCTATAACATCATTACTGCCTTATATTATCTTTGAGCAATTTGTTTTTTAAATTGACTTATATTTCTACTTTCACGATTAGTGATCATAATTAAAACCTTTCACATTCATACACAATACATGAAATACTTGTTTATAGTAGGCTGATTATTTATACTCAGGGTAAATCTTGTCAGAATATTTCCACAGCACAAAATAGTTTTATTTCATAGTATTTAATAATGTTATCACACCTGTGATTTCATGTAAAGCTTTCTTATGTATACAAGTGTAACAAAAAGACAAAACAAAGCAAAATATCAGAGTTCAAAATGATTCGTTCCCTAAACACTTGACCAAAGGTAAAGTAATTGAGAAGTAGACACGATCAGACATCCCTAAGGTCCACTACTTCAATTCATTGAGATCTAATTTAAATCATCTAAGGTGAGGCATATGGGAAAATGCTAATTTGCTTGGGTACTTTCACACTAATAGTCATTAAGATTCATGTAATTAATTGCAATGTCAGAATAAATGCATTTTCTTTTTCTTCTTAGAAGTTAAGATGTATTAATGAAGAACTGGGTCTGCATTTCCTTTATCTCTTTAGATGACCCATAGAACAAGATTCAGCAAAAGAAAAATCAGAAAATTCATAAATCTTGCTCTCCAGGAAACACCTATAAATTATCATGTCCTTTATGTAAGATGCATGATGTGTACGTTGCATACATAAGTTAAATGCTATGACACTTTCCACTTACATGTGCTTATTTCCTTCTTCCTGCTTCATAAAAGGTGTGCTTCTTTAAAATATCTTATCTGATGTGTTGAGAAAATTTTTGAAGTGGAAAGAAATATAAAGATGTTTACTTACAACCTTACTACTTTACATAAAAGAAATGGAGTCTCATGAAGAGTGCTGCCCTGTGAATTAATGATTCAGATCAAGAATTTGTAAGTTTCTCACTCCCTGTTCAGTAATCTTTGTGTTATATATTGCTTTCATTTTATAGCTCAAACTAAACACTAAAAAATTAAACCCAAGTCTGATTTTATGACATAATCATCCTTTTCTTTGTAAGAATATTTAAGTAATTATTTTATATTTCAGAATATAATTGGTAATGCATTTTCTCAAATATAAAATCAGGGCTTAAATGAAATATTTTAAATGAATTAATTTTTTAAAAATGTATTAATGTTATACAAATCATTTTTACTGTCAAAATACTTTAGMMATGGTTTGAATATTGGGCACTTATCTTCATCTACTATCATATATAGAAACTGAATAACTGACATTTTTCTTAAGATTTTTTTATTTAACTATTATAAATTATTTTTAAACTTTGGGTCAAGACAATGGGTCTCTCTCAGTATTCTTACAATGAAATAAGCTGTTAACATTTAGTTATCTACATAACACACAGTCTTAATAAAATAAAGTAAATAAGATCATGGTTATAAACTAAAATTATAGAATTTACAGAAGTTAACACTAACATTATTATTAAAACAAGTTTTAATTGGCTGATGTATTAAAAGTGATATTTGCACAGCTTTATGGTTGTGTTTACTTTTCTGTTTCTTATTTTATGAACAATAAACAATGACTACTTATAATAATGGGCTGATTTATTGATGTATTTTCTAAAGGTACATTTTAGAGACTTGTTTGATGTTTATCTGAGCATGTGTGTATCTTTGTGTAACATGTACATGCAAGTACTCTTGCAGCCCAGAAGAGGGGACCAGATCCTTTGGAACTGGAGGTGCTGGGTGTTGTGCTGAGCAACAGGAGTATTGTGAATAAAATGGAGCCTTTGAAGGATCCTCAAGGGCTTTTAACTATTGAGCCATCTCTCTAGAGCCAAGATATAATTTGATTAAACTACATAAGAACTTTTAATATGCAATTTTAAGAGAAGACTTAAGCTCACAGCAGAACAAAATTAAATATGTAGTGGGGTTTCATAAAATAACTATTTCACATATACACACTCTCTTCCATTACCTTCATCCTACAAGAGGGTGGCTCCTTTGTTGCAAACAATAAACTCACAGTAATGTATATTTATCCTATACAATTAACTCTTAACATCAAGTTAGTCTTCAGTATAAAAATCTATGTTTTGACAAGCCCATTGGTATTGAGATTTATCTACTAGCAAATAATACCACATGGCTTTTCATTTTTCTGAAAATGTCTGTGTCTGTTCAGAAATATATATGCATGTATATATATATATATATATATATATATATATATATATATATGG
The DNA here is from genome assembly GCA_002335545.1 of Apodemus speciosus. Taxonomy (NCBI): domain Eukaryota; kingdom Metazoa; phylum Chordata; class Mammalia; order Rodentia; family Muridae; genus Apodemus; species Apodemus speciosus. The sequence continues at coordinate 92,946 of BDUI01005184.1, forward strand.
TATAACACATCATGTAGATTATTCTTAGTAACTCCTATTGATTAGCAGCATGTGTCTGAAGAGTCATCAATGGTTTTTATTGGTTTGTTTTGCATTTTATTTTGCTTTGATTTCTCACCATTTTATAACTGAATGCCACTCTATTACCTGGATGTTTAAGATATGATTGTTGATTCTCTTACTGAAAGCCATCTTGATTTTTTCCACAACTTGCCAAGTCAGAAAATAGTTCTTTTGTTTTTATGTACAATTTCCTGGGTAAACATTCTTTTAAGCTAATTGTGTTAATATCAAGGAATATTATTGATGGGGTATAGTTCAAGATTTTTAACACTAAAAATAGGTATTTTCATATAATATACATACACATGGCATTATATACATTGAATAATTGGTATTAATCCATTACCAATTATTGAAATAAAAATATCTTGCATTTTAAGGTTTCTGGGAGAAAAGAACATAAAATKGTTTAGATGGAGAAAAAGGAAGGAGAAAATTAATCCAATCATAATCACAGAATTAAAAATAACAAAGATATTTGCACTAGAGTTTTATACATGTTTCATTGAGTTGAACTTATCTCTCATATATTTGTGTTAATATACTTAAGTAAATATTAAATGTTTGCTTACATATTTTTTTTGTTTGYGTGGGTTTTTTGTTTGTTTATTTTGGTTTTTGGTTTTTGGTTTTGTTGCAGCATTACTCTGTGTAGCCCTGGCTATCCTGAAACTTTCTCTGCAGACAATGGTAACCTAAACTCAGAAATTTACCTCTATACCTCCCAAGGACTGAGATTAAAGGCCTGTGCATCCACTCTCTAACTAAACATTAATTTTTTAAAGATTTATGTAGTTTTATTTTATGTATATGTGTGTTTTGCTAGCATTTTCTTCTGTGCATTCTGAAAGCAGTGCCCTTAGAGGCCAGAAGGGTGAATCAGATTTCCTGGAACTAGAGTTCCAGAAGGTTATAAGCTACCACATAGGGCCTGGTAATGAAACCTAGGTCCTCAGAAAGGGAAGCCAGTGCCCTTAACTGCTAAACTATCTCTCCAGCCTCACATTAGATTTCAACAAATGCATTTTCTTCTTCTGTAATATGGTCATTTAATCATTATTTTTTGTCTTTTGCTGACAGGTACAATAGATTATAATAACTGACTCTTGAATGATAACCTGGTCTTACATTTTTAGCATGCATCCATCTTGGATTGGGACATACTATCTTTGATTTATTTTTTACCTTAATTTACCTTTGTTACAGTTTGGGCTCTGTGTTCATGGGAAGTTTTGATTGCCCACTTGCTTTTTCTTGTCATGTGTTCACTTACTTGTGATGTCTGACTAATGCTGCTTCTTAGAATTAATAAGTGTCAGTATTTTCATCACTAGGACACCTCCTTAAGAGAAAAAAAGATTATAAAAGATGAAAGATACAAGTTTCACTAATGGTTCATGTAGACTTTGGTTGTAAACTCTACTCTGGTGCTAAAGTGGGACAGAACATCAAGGTAGCAGAAGCATGTGTCAGAGGCTACTCACCCAACTTTACCAGGGACACAGAGAAGAAAATACTCTATGCAATAACAGGCTTTCTGTTTTCTTCTCCTCTCACTCTCTTATTTTCACCCCCTCTGGGATGGTACCACACCACTCACAGCAGATGTTTTCCTGCTCCCCATCACCACATGTGGGGATTATAATCTCTGAAAACATTCCCATAAATATATCTAGCTGTGTGTTTTATAATCTCCTTGATATTTCTCAGGTCAATGACACTGATAATCAAGATTAAGCATCAAGTACTTTCTGGTTAACATGACACACAAACCCATCTGTGGTGGCTTGAATGAGAATGGCCCCCAAAGGCTCATACGTTTTAATGCTTGCTCACTAGGGAGAGGCACTATTTGAGGACATTGGCTCAGGGGAAAGTTCCTGAACAGAACACCAATAGCTTATGCTCTAAGATCAAGAATAGACAAATGGGGGCCTCATAAAATTACAAAGTCTCTGTAAGGCAAAAGACACTGTAGAAAGGACAAATCAGCAACTGACAAATTGGGAAAAGATCGTCACTAACCCTACATCTGACAGAGGGCTAATATCCAATGTATACAAAGAACTCAAGAAGTTAGATCCCAGAAAACCAAATAACCCTTTCAAAAAAGGGTACAGAGCTAAACAAAGACTTTTCACCAGAAGAACTTCCGATGTCTGAGAAGCACTTTAAGAAATGTTCAACATCATTAGTCATTAGGGTTGCAAATCAAAACAAACCTGAGATTTCACCTCACATCAGTCAGAATGGCTAAGATTAAAAATTCAGGAAACAGCAGGTGTTGGAGAGGATGTGGAGAAAGAGGAACACTCCT
>BDUI01005187.1:31444-59152 GCA_002335545.1 Apodemus speciosus
GCACTCACTTCCTCCGCCCATGCCTTAATCAAAACCAAAAACTAGTCTCATGTTTTCCTACTTTGTGTTCATATTTTGAAAGCTGGAAGAAAATAGCATGGGAAGGTGGCCATTAAAGTTCTTATTAAAAATAACAGGCCCTTATAGAATGCTTTAAAAAAAAAAAAGACTCCCTTTGTGCGTATTCGTTACAGATAAAGCATCTTAAGAAGCACCGTACAACACAAAGGAGAGAAAACAATTGTTTTAAAGTCCTAGCTCCTTACAGAGATGCTTGATGAAGCAAGTGTGTTGCAGGAAATATTTAAAATGGCCGACCCACCAACTCTCTGCAGGTTCTGACCGTGCTCCTGTGTTCCTGCTGCTGCTAACTCTCTGGAGCTGCTGGTCTCTAGGCCCACAAACTCTCCGGCCCTGTGGGGCCATAGGGCCTCTCCTGGGCCATTTCACTCGGCCATGCCTCTGTTAACCACCTCTCCTGCGGAGACTCTGAGTTCCTCTCACTACATGCAACGCCCCGCACACCCACCATCTGCCAACTCACCATCCAATAACCCTGAGGAAACATGACAAAGCTTAATTAGTTAGCCAAACAGATTTATGTATATTATAAACACAATTACAAGATACCAAGATAGCCATTCCAGAGCCAGCTAAAAGTGATAAAGCTTTATCCCAATATTTCTAACCTTATGAGAACACACAGAAAAACGTCAGAAGCCATCCTGGTTCTTCGACCTGTGACCTCTCTTCTGAGATCTCTGTGACTCCCCAACTCCTAGCTCCGCCCCCCTTTCCTGTCCAATCAYAGGCCTTCCACTGCCCTAATATGATTGGACATGGAAAGTCYTGCAACACAAATGTAGTCAGACGTTAACTTTAAAATGTGTGTTGTGAGTATATGTTGTGTATGCTCACTGTGAATGYCTTTCAATTTTTGTATACAATTAATTTTTTCTTAATGAAAGGCTGAAAAATCTGGCATTTGCACAAGGAATCGTATGAAAATAGGACCCTTTAGTTATGATGAAATGATCCATTTAGGTTCCCTAGTGAGCGCTGGGCCATCTTTGTGGTTGATAAATGCTTCCTGGGTCACACACTTGCTAAGTACTGTTTAGGGTTTCAGTTCACAGCCACATTGACCCACCACCTTCCATCCTGCCTGGGCTGCTGGCAGGACTGATTTCACCGCCAGCATTAATCACTTTTTGCAAATATAGAAATCTAAATTCCTCAGTAAGTAACAGAAGCTCCTGGGGGATAAGCCAGGCCTCAGACATGAACTTCTTTGTGCAATACTGACTGCCTTTTCATTGACTTTAGTTGAAGACTATTCCAAATTACCAGGGAGACAAAGGGGTCTGACAAATTCAAGGAGTAGAGTTAGCTAAGGAGTTGCAGACTTACAGGTGTTGAGTCTGCTTCTCCTGTCAGTGCTGTTGAAGTTTATTTAAAAAACAAAAACAAATGGAAAGACAATTAAGATGGTCTGTAGCTCAGCCTGTAATTCTGGCTTCAGACATGGAGGTCAAAGACTGAGGGGACGGGATGGGATACCTGATCTCTTACTGGGGACCCAGACAGCAAGTTGCCTATCTCACTCCAAGTGAACAGTTTCTCCATCCACACATAAAACTGCCCTACTGAAATTAGCTAAGGATGTTCCATACAGATACATTTCAGGCACACGTTGTAATTTTGACTTGCACTTTAAAATTTCCATTTGTGTGAGGAATTCTTCTTTAGGTTGATGGTATCGATATTGATCTAGACCTGACACAGTTTTCTAAATTTTCTCCCTGCTGGTTTAGCTCTACAGATATTTGCGGATTCTCCTCTCACTGAGAATTCATAAAGCATTGTAAACATAACAGTAAAAGTCAATTGACCTGAGTTCCTGTGATTTCTTGAACTCAGAGTCAAAGGTTTCTACTGACATGACCATTTCAATGGTGCATTATCTCACAACATGAGATAGGATGCTTGCTTAATTAGGTTTGTTCTTGAGACTCTTCTGAGGTTTTACCACTAATGAAAACCCCAATATTTTGGCATAGTCGAAGAATCTTAAATGAGATTTTCTTAAATATCAGATGTCACTGTGACCCAAGAGAACACAGCACAAAGTGTAAAATTGTTTTCATGAGCATGCTTTGCTAGAAACACACATATTTATGTCTTCCTAAATGTCAGAATTTTTTAAATAATACATTTTTAAAGTTATACTGATTATAGCTACTGCAATTTGCTAAGTGGATCTGATATCGTTTGATACTGTACCATGGGCTCTCTCTCTCTCTCTCTCTCTCTCTCTCTCTCTCTCTCTCTCTCTCACACACACACACACACACACACACACACACACACACACACACACAATCACACACAACATAATTATATCCATATCTAAATAGATTACACAATGGCTACAGAAGGTTCAAAGAAGCCACATCTAGGTTGGATAAGTTCACAGACACCTTCCTGGAAGAAGATGTAGAAAGGTGATAGATATTATGGGGAGAGACACTGCTGCTGTGCACAGTTGGAATGGTGCCAGAGGCTCAGAGCAGGAGCTGAACAGTTGCAAGTAAGGTCACAGGGTTGAGCCAAGCCTGAGGGATGAGCAGAGCTTTAGAGACAAAGAAGAATCCATGAACAGGGCAGGACCACAAGACTGTGGAGGCAAGATGAAGATCTGCTTTGATCAGACAAATGTATGGACAGATGGGCAGCAGTTGGAACAAGTTGTATCAGTAGCAGAGGCCCCAAGAGTAGTTTGCCTATTGGTCCCTTTATAAACATACTGGGTAGTCAGATGGCAGGTTCGCAAGGCCATCATCATTGCTACATTAGGTATCTTTCTTTATGGGTCCAGCTGTGAGTATTATATCCTTCCTTGGTCTACTGTGTTCAGTAAGTTCTTGGGCCTAGCCTTTTTGGTATGGCTTTAATATGCCCCTGTGATCATATGGCCCCATTCTGCTGTTTCACAGATAACCCCTTTTATTTATCACTGCCTCTCATATGTATTACTGGACAGGTAATGGTGTCTATGTGGAGAGAGGTGCCTGCCTCTATGATTGCATTCAAGTGGCCAAACACCAGTTTTGCACCATAGGAAAGAACTTAGAGCTGAGCACAGTCTGATTAAGTATGCTCCCCTACTTCATTACCCACCAAACTTTATCAGCTGTGGCCTTGCCTGGCCTGTAATGACCTACATAGACCAAAATGGCCCTCAAACGTGAGGTGCCCCTATGTCTGTCTCCAGAGTGCTAAGATTGCATTCACCATCAAGTTGGCTAAACTATCTGATGATAATTCATATCCTTTCAAACTATTACATTTAAATATTTAAATATTTAATTCGGCAGGTTTTTGAATACTCAACGCCGTGCAAAGACCAGCACATTATGATCGTCTGTGAGCATTGTCGTCGCACCAAGAGAAAATCTGTAATCGTCAGCAGTTGTGTCCCATTGTGCTTTTTCCTCAGCTCTTCACACCCCTAGTCTGCTTTCTAGCTCTATGTGTTTGCCAGTTCTGGGCCTTTTGTTTGCTTTCAAGCAGGGCCTGATTCATTCAGACCATGATGGCCCTGATGGAGTTGAGGAGGACCTTAACCTCTTTGTTCTCCAATTTCTACTTCCAAAGTGCTGGGATTACAGAGATGCACACACAACATGTGAGCACTCATGGGCTTTTCATGTAAATGGCATCAAGCAGGAGATGGCATGTGGGAACTGGTATCCCTTACTTCTGTCAAGGCTCATCCGTGCTGTGGCATTTGCCAGTAATCTGTCTCTTTGTATTGCTGACTAACCTTCGTGGATATTCACACTTTTATCCGTTCATCAGTTGGGTTACACTGGATTATCCCTCCTGGGAGCTCTGATGCCTTCATGTCGTTGTGTGAGCAGGTGATCTGTGGGCATGTGTTCTTATGTTCACCGGGCATGTACCTAGAAATAGAATTGGCGGGTCATGTGGTAACTCTGAATTTAAAACCCTGACTCCTGCCAAACTGTTTTCCAAAGTAGAGCAGCCGTTTTATGGGATCAACAGCAAGGCGCAGAAGTCCAAGCAATGCCCGAAAAGAAACTGAGTCTGAGCCTCAGAGATCTGCACTCAAGAGAATAGAACAGATGGTCTGAGCTCAGGAGACTCTGAGCCCAGAGATCCTCTGTTGACAACTGGTACCAAGCCATTCCTGCAGAATCTTGGTAGTCAAAAAGCGGACCTCTGGCTGGCAGCGTGTTCTGGGGAGCTTGTTAATGTGTAAGGGTTCCATCCGAAATCTACTGATGGTAAGGGCGGCTACAGTGGTTTGCTTGTGCATCATACTTTGCTGACCACTGCTATACAGCACTTAATGTACTTTTAAAACCATGTCTGGGTACCTGTCTCAGATGGGATTGCCAAGTATTTAAGACTGGCTCAGGGAAGAGCAGCATGCAAGTGTATTTGTCTCCAAGGTCTCCGATCCAACCTCCTCGATTCTAATTCTTTTTTAAACATTCTTATTTCTCTATTTTATTTTTTATTTTTATGTTTTTTTAATTTTATCTTTTATAAGCAGTCCTTTTCTTTCTTTGACCCCTCTCCTACAGTATATTTCTTATATAATAGCCCAATTGCTACTGCACCACAATTAACAACAACAAAAAAATATCATTGGGCATCACAATTAATGAGTTTGTAAAACTAAGAAATGAGAAGCCAAACCCACTTTTTATTTATTTATTTGTCTGTTTGTTTATAAGAAATTTTATTGTTTTAGAATTTTTCCAGGTTCTAACAATGGCCTAGAAAATAAATATTATACCTATTATTTATGTCAAATATCCTGCATAGTGATGAAGAAATGAATAATAGGAAACAAGGGTAGGAAAGAATCTGAAAAGGCCACTAGAGGTGAGGTTTGCATGCTTAGTGAATGCCATGTTAGAGTATCCTTTGCTAGGGATCAACTGAAATTTTCCTTCAGAGGTTCCTAGCAGTCAACAAGAAAAGGAAAATACCGAGTTACAATAAAACAGGAAACAGCTACTCAGAAGTTGCCCGGCCATCCGTGGAGTTGAAGGCCAACAGAACATTCTTCAGTCTACAGAGCAAACAGGCAGATGAGTTATCTTCTAAAGAAACTCAGGTATTTTGCAATATACCCTGGGAGTCAGCAACAGAAGAGAGAGCCAAAGAGGGCACCGCAACTCCTGACTCAAGGCCAGACTCGCGCAGACCACTGAAGCCTTAACGGTTCTGCAGGTATGATGTAAATGGGCCCTTGATAGGATGAGCCTAGTCTAGTGGCCTCTGAATATGTTCTCTTTCTCAGCTCTCTCATCTTTGACTACTACCCTACAGCAGAAAATGTTTCAAAATTAAATATCCTTAACTTATATACAAAAACCTAAAAATCATCCATAAAAAATGGGATATCATTTGATACTTTCACACGTGTTCATTGTACACACGTACAGAGTCGAAGTCAGTTTAAACATACCAGAAAAGGGGCTTTGCTGTATCGCCCAGGCTGGTCTCGAACCCACAGTTCTCTTTTCTCAGCTTCCACTGTGTCCCGATGGCACCATGAGCCACCATGTGTCGCTCCTCGACACTTTTTTTATATAAAGAAAGCACTCACCTCACACTAGGCCGACAAGCGTTCTATTCTTAACTTCTAGGAGACAGGATTCGTAGATTCCCATCTTAACAGCTATGTCAAATGATCTTTCCTCGTTGATTTAGCCATGATCTCTTAGCCCCAATCATCTGATCACACTTTAAATAGTAGGGACATCATCTAGGCTAGCCTCCACACATCAGCCGTCCAGGGAGCCCTAGATGCTATCACGAGTCATTGCTGACTCTGCCAAAGCAGAAATGCTACTGTTTCCCGGGATACTCGCAATCGACTGCCAAGCCATTAAGGTAAAAAGGACCGGGCTAGCCACAGCTTGGTGGTAGCTGGAAAAAGACACAGTGTGGCTTATCTGCAAGAAGGGATCATTTGTTGTGATGGAAACAGTACTAAGTTAGCATTAAATACGTGAACATGCGCACGTCATCAATCCCCCAGGAACCTCCATGGCTGTGTTTAATAATCAACAGTAAGTACCTAACATGAACTGTTCATGTTGGAATATCAAAAATACCTATAAAAGTCTCCAAGAAAACTCAAGCATAAAACGGTACTTGTCCAAGGCCACACAGTGGAATCCAATCAAAATCTAGAGTCTGGGCTTTGGAAATTAAGGGTAGAATAGACAGACACCAGAGGCCCTTTCCAGTTCTGCTATTGATTTGCTTTCCTGACAGACTAGGATAATCAGACTGCTGTGTGTTGTGCAGACGATGAGATAACACAGGCTAGGTGTTCAGCACAGCATAGATGGCTCAGTAGATATCAGCTATTAGTATTGTTCAACACTTGTACTATTACCATTCCACGGAACAAACCCCTTCTGTCGTCTCTCCCACAGCTGCCTGAGTACACAGTTATTCCAACTGAACTGATTAATAAACTCAGACAACAGGTCAATTCAGTCATAAAAACAAGCAAGCCTGAACTGGCGCTGGGGTGAATTGCCTAGTTAGTCTTCAATGCCGTGGAGCTTTWAGTAGTGATGGAGTGTATCTGTGCCATCCAGTACAGTAGTGACTTGAACCACGTGCCCATGGAWCTTTTAAAACATTCTGTAGGCAAGGGACTGAATGTTTAACTTTAAAAATTTTATTTAATTATAAAAACTTTTAGTGACCCGCGTATTGGATAACTCCAGCTAAATCTGTCTGGCAGCTGGGAACTCTTAAAGGGCAGACACCAAAGAAATAATCCAAGGCGGTCTAAGGTTCCTTGCACCCGCTAAGTAGGAATGTGTAATGGGGAGGGAGAAAGAACTCTTTCTTCATCAGCATGTTGCCAATTTATTTTGATTTTTCATGATCGTTTTTTTAAAAAAAGTTATTGGAGGGCCAGACTCGGTTGGACACACCTGTAATTGCAGCACTAGAGGGATTAAGGCATACAGATTTGAGGCAAGCTTGCATAGTAAGGTTTTGTCTCAAAAATATCAAACTATTTAAGAGAATGGAGACCTATAGTTAATGGCATTATATCTTTCAAATCCTCAATTTTAGTATAAAGAGAGACTAAAAGGTCCTTTTAAGTCAGGGCTTGAATATTCAATTAGGATAAAAACAATCGATTCAGATGAAGAAAACATGACGTATTTGGAGGGGCTGTCTCATATAGTACCCAAATTGGTAAGTAATATAAATCCTATAGACATCCTCACATCCTCAGAACGCATGATACTCCACCTTGCAGGTAYGACTGACTGGCCCTGGATCAAGAGAGAAAGGGCCATCAGAAAAGAGGTATCAGTTTCACCTTCAGCTTCTTCCGCAATGATTAGCTGCCAATAAACACAAATATATATATATATATATATATTCATATAAATACAAATAATATAAATACATGTATACAAATTTATGTATTTACACAAATACATTTACATTATAYGTATTAGACATTATACAAAATACACTGATAAAAATATAAATGCACTTATACAAATGCAAAATATTTTGAGCAACTAAGAAGGTCCCAACTTTTCTTTCCCACCCCCATAAGAGCTGGATGGTTGAATACCTCAGTGGCTGCCCAGATTTACACAAAATGAGATTGAAACCTAATGAGGCTTGCTTGTGTTAAGCCAATTGTTAAATGATAGTAATTAATGGAGTTTTAACACAGGAAAGGCTTTGTCTGGGTTGCAGTGTTAAAAGCCTCCTGGAAGAATACGGGGGCCTTATGCACAGAGCGTTCAGTTTTTGCTGCCTTGAAATCACGCTGGCCAGGGTTTGGGTAGTAAATGCTCATACAGTGGCTGCCCTGGCACACGCCCTACCCCATCACTGTCCTGTTGAGTCAGCCTCAGAGAAGGCCTTCCAGCAGGACTCTGGCTTCTCAGGCTGTGTGCAAACTGACATCAGGCCATCTGCCCCCTCGACTTCCACCCAAACACAGCTGCTGGGCTCCATCCCAGCTTCTGCCATCTGGAGTCAAACAAAGGTCCTCTCCTCATCCTCCTCCTGCCTCCAAAGGGACACTGGGGGAGTTTTTATCCTCTGTTGGCCTCAGTAAGTAAAGGAAGATGGAAGCAGAAAGATCCAGTCACTCCTCGTGGCAGGCAGCTCCTTCCTCTGTATTTGTCACAGTTAGTGAAAACCTTCAATCATTCTCTAAGTCAGACCTAGACTAGACTTCCTGGACTCAAGACTGGGATCCAGYCTGTGGCCTCCAGCACCCTCTARAGAGTGGGACAGACTTGTACATGGCCAAGTCTTCTGCAAAGAAGACTGCAAAGATGCTCAGACAGAAAGYTTGGAGAAGCCTCTGATGGGCTTACCATGTGAAAACCAATCTGCGTTTGGTTACAGCAAATCACATGCAGAAAGACTAGTCCATACAAGGCATGAGAGAATGTGGGAAGGAGGGACACTAGACAGAGAGCCAGGTAGTACTGATACTCAGCACAAAGGGAGGCGCAGGCAGAGCAGGGCAGGAGCCTCTTGAGGAACGGTCATAGTCTTCTTGGAGGGAGTTGAAACAACAAAACCAATTATGAGGAAGTTGTTGGAAGTTTCTGGGAAGAAACACTTTCTACTGACTCTTCTGCCGGGCTGATTAACTGATTAGCTCTTCAGTGGTTGTGGAGAGGTCGTAATTTTACAGCGCCAGTGCTGAATTAGAATCTGTATTAGGCTATCTGTATAGCCCTTTAATAGCCATGCCTTCTGTTCTTCCTTGACTGAACTAACATTCTGTGACTCACAGATTAAAAACTTTTGAGTGCGGTAACTAACAGGCAACCAGTTTCTATGAACCCAACGGCTAAGATGTCATCAACTAGWATGTGAGGCCTATGCCAGAGAACTCCCCACTTCGCTGTTAACCACCTACCTGATGTTCCATTAATGCATTTGATAAGTATCTTGATTTATGAATTTGTGATCTGTTGCTAGGAAGTTTCTTTAAACGGTTACCATATTGGATTGTGGAATTTGGCGTAATAGGTGTCTGAGTTCCCAGGCCATATTTCACTCAGATTAACCACCTCTTTAAGGTGAGAGCTGTGGTTTCCTGTGTCTAGGGCAATCGGTAATCTACAGGAGCAATCACGCTGGTTGATTAAAAGCAATGGAGGAGACCGACAAATATGCCATCTCCACTYGGAATTAGCCTTACATTTAATAATATAAAAGGAGAGATTTTTGACCACCCATTTGTTTTTAAGTTGACATTGCTAGGTGGAAGAGATAATCGGCGAGTTAAGTGCTTGTCACATACACACGAGGAGCCGAGCTTCATCCCCAGACCCCACACACTGTGGCAGCTTGTGACCCCAGGGCTAGGGAAGCTGGGACAGAAGGGTCCCTGGAGCTTGCTGGCAGCCAGGTGGCCTGCTGGATGAGCTGAAGAACACCAAAAGACCGTCTGTCTTAGCTAGGGTTTCTATCGCTGAGATAAATCATTATGACCAGAGAAACCTGGGGAGGAGAGGGTTTATCTCAGCCTACATGCTCTGATTGCCGTCCACCATGATTGAAAGTTCGAAGACAAATTCAAGGCAGCAACCTAGAGATAGGAAGAGAAGCAGAGGCTGTGGAAGAGAGCTATTGCCCCTCATTGTTTGCTCATATACAAGCTTGGATCCCTCAAGGGGAGGGCACCCCCCCCTTGGGCTCTCCCCTTCAACCCCCCATTAATCATTGAGCAGAAAAATTCCCCACAGGCCAAAATTCCCCATAGGCCAAAATTCCCCATAGGCCAAAATTCCCCACAGGCCAATCTGGAGGGGGCTTTCTTTGATTGAAAGTTCCCTCTTCTCAGGACTCTAGCTTGTGTCAAGTTCATAGAAAGAAACCAACCAAGACACCCTTTCCCAGAAACAGGTCAGAGAGCTTTTGAAGAATGCCCAAGGTTGTCCTCTAGCCTCTACATTTATCCACACATATGCAGACTCACAAATTGAACCTGCCTTCCAGCCTCAGCCCATTGATTCCTAAGTCACCAATCTTGTAATGCTCTTTGATACGTCTCAGTCTTGGCCTAAGATCAGGTGAACCATGGTATATTCATGTATGAGGAAAAACCATGAAAAGTAAACAATAAGGAATTTCACAAGTATTACTGTTCTAGGTTACTGATATAAAACGTTGCTGCTTCTGCCCAATCTAATCCACTTTCCTTGTTCCTATTGTGGTTGCTGAACGCCCCAATGCTATGCTCCTGGACATCCACATTACATGCCTGCTGACTGAGGTCTTTGAGTTGCATTTTGCATTCAGAGAGCCTTCAGTACAGCCTGCCTCTAAGAACCCTCATACCTTTGCTGAACCAGAAGAGTAAGTCATGTGGCTTCTCCCCTTTCATGCCTGGAAATTACTGTCTGAAGATGTCACAKCACTTCTTTCATGGTCTGGTTGTGTTGTGGATTGGTTCTCATGCTATTTTTGTTAATGCGGCTCCCAAAGTCACATGAGAATTCGCACATCTAAGTGTTAGATGCTAAGGGTCCCTGCCCCCAGGTGGCTCTAATTGGTAAATAAAGTTGCCAGTGTCCAGTGGCTGGACAGGCAGACAAAGGAGGCAGTTTAGATTTCCTGGGCAAGGGACCATGGGAAGAAGAGGGTTTAGAATCGCCATGCCAGAAAAACAATAGGATACAAACCTGAGAGCTGGGGAAGGCAGAGCACCAGCCATGTCAGAATCAGGGGGAAAGCAGACCCAGGGGGGTCTGGAGTAGCAGAGATGAAATACAGATTTTAGTAAGAAATAATTTAGGAAGGTTGGAGGGGAGAGTGTATTAGCCCCAGGAAGGTTTGGAAGTGCCCAGCCATTGAGCTGCTTAGGGCATATTAAAAATAAGCTAGTGTGTGTGTCTTTTATTTGCACATACAGAGCATTTCGTCTGGTGGTGAGAACGTGCATGCATCTGCCAGGGAGTTAAAGGGGGTTAAAAAATTAYTGCTACATGGTTGYGCTTTTGTTTCTTAAAGGAGCTGTTTTCCACCCCACCTCTACAAAGCTCTTAGAAATGTGGAGACCCGGGAAAGCATACAGATATATCTCTACATATGCATATGCAAATATATCACAGTCAGACAGATACAGACACACACACATACATACACACATATGCACACATACATACATATAAACATACACAGAGACAGACATACACACATGCATGGCACACACACACACACACACACACACACACACACACACACACATACATGCCACAACTCCAGAATGGGTATTTTCTCAGGAACAAGAAGATAACATTTTTTATATCATTCTTGCTCCAGATCAGATTATTTGAAGATAAAGGTCAACAATGAAGGTCAGTGTATAGGAAATATATACAGTAGTTCCCTTGGAATCAACTAAAGCAGATCCACTACCAACCTGATAGCTTCATGCAGCCAACAAGGATGTCTGAAGATAAAGTGACTATTAATGTGTCCCCAAACAAGGTCAAAAGGCTGGTCCTCAGTACTCCAGTGGGTCWTTGGATATGGGCTAACCAGGAAAGGCTCAAAGAAGCTGACAGCTGAAGGCTAGCTGCTAGCTGCCCTCACAGCAGCAGAAACAACAAATTCTTCCTTCAGGATCGACCTAGGGCAAATATCATTTGGCCACTATGAATCTGCTCCTGACTAACTTGTATGCACATGGGCAGGGCAATTTGCCTCTCTGAGTTTTAAGTTTATCATCTAAAATGAGACTGATTGGATTAGGTCATTGCTAAGATTTTTCTAGTTCCAAAGTTCTAAAAATTTTAAATGAAAATTTAAATAAAATTTTATTTCTTGCCTTGTTGGGCTTCAGTGGGAGGAGTAGTCCTTGGTCAAGTGAAGGCTCAATAGATGCCCCAACAAAGGGAAATCGAGGGGGGGGAGRTGAGAGTGGGTCGGGTAGAGGGGCATATACGTGGAGGCAGGGGGTGAGAGGAGGGATTGGGGGTCTTTGGGGAGGGGGGAAATTGGGTAAGGTTTTACCGTTGGAAATGTAAATGAAGATTATATTCAATAAATGAAATTTAAAAAAATTATTTCTTACCCTGATTTTTACAATGGATATAGGAGATTACCCTGTATTATATATATACATATATGGATGAATGTACATGTGATATATAATATATGTAGCTCTTAATGACATGCATATTCACGTGTAGAGTGAGACAGTCTCCTTGTTCCTTTTTTCATGGCAGAAGTTTGGCTCAAACACACAAGCAAAGGGAAAGTGGAGAATTAGACAAAGGTTCTCTTCCTTATCATCTCTGAAGAGCTAGGATAGGAAGGTGGCCACACACTTGTCTCTGGAACATAGAAAAAAAGAAGAAGAAGGTTGTTTACTTAAGAATTTAGATGTATAATTATGTCAACCAGTTCTCACTTTCTGGCTGCAATTCTGATGACTAGGTTCAACTGCAGGAATTCTGAGGGAAAAGAGTCCTCTCCTCATTTCTCCCCTCAGCAGCCAGCCCACAGGATCTCCCACCTCCTCCCCTTCTGGAGTGTTTCAAGGCTCATGTGGGCATCTGCAACATGGAAACCAGATGGCCGTTCTCTTGAATCTGCTTTGTTCTCCTTTAACAGCCTCTTTACAAAAGCTGCCCAGAAGAGGATGCTCCAGTCGGCTCAGCATGCGAAACAGCAGAATCCGGTTATCTAAGAAGGTGAGATTCCCAAGTGCTAGGTAGAAATGAAGACAAGACAGATAAATGAAGGTCAGTGCGGGGATTTTAATGAGTCTGTCACAGAGTAAGGATGCCATGTGCTGAAATGTTTCTAGACCATGTTCTAGGATTATCTGAGTTGTATAAGTAGTTACCCACTTGCAGGAAGGGGGTGATTGGTAGGACAAAGTTTCGATGTCTGTAGACAAGACTATTTTCTAAAGACTTTGAAAGCATGTCTTTATCTCACGGTGAGCATCTCAGGATGGGCCAGCTTGGTTACTGGCATTTGGTTGCTAAGAAAATGGTTAGGGTTGTACACAGGTGGAGGAGAGGAACCGTAGGATTCTGGGGTGAAGAAGGATACAGCAGTCCTTGGTTTTCAAATACCGGTCTGCAGGCTGGTAACAAGCTGGCTGCTTCCAAATTGCTTGGGGAGCTTGTTAAAAATAGACATTTCTAAAACCTAGCTCCAGAAATTTTAATGTGGTATCAAATTATGCTTGATTCTGATAGTTAGGTTTAGGAATGAAAGGAGTAGTTAATATGTAAGATTTAGAAGACTGGTATGCATCCATTATGTAAATATGTGGTTATTAAGTGTCAGCTGCATGAAAGTTGCCTGGCTTAGTTCTTTGGAAATAACAAACATAGAARAGATAGTCTTAATATCTATGACTGAAAAACATCTAGAAAAATTATTAAAGTACACTTTAGGGAGTGCTTGAGAGAGTATTTCCAGAGACAGTTGGTATGTGTGTCAGGAATCTGACTTGGGAAGACCTGTCCTAAGTGTGCATGCCACTCAATAAGCTTGAAGCCCAGATCGAATAAAAGAAAAGGCAGAAGCAAGGTCACACAGAACTCATTTTGAGCAGGTGCATTTCTGCTGTTGCTATGGTCTGTGAACATTAGACTACAGACTTTTCAGCTATTGAATGTAGACTCACACCAGCAATTCTCTGGGGAGTTTCCAAGCCTTCGGCTTCAGAATGTGGATGTATCATTGGTCCAGATTCTTGGATTGAGAAGTTGGTGGTTTTGTGGATCTCTGCCTATAATTCCCRTGACTACTCAGCCTCTGATCAGCTAAGCCAATTAATAAATCCCATCACACATACACACAAACATATGTGCACACACATGCGCCAGGAAGTGGGTATTTTCTTTTCTCATGAATGTGACAAAATGCCTGACAAGAGCATCATTGAAGAAGGAAAGATTCATTTTGGTGTATGGTTTCAATGGTTTCAGTTCATCATGGAGGGCGGGGCATGGCAAGGCGGCTCCATGGCGTTGAGAGCTTGTAGTGGGAATCTTTATATGGTGGTTCTAACGGGAAAGAGCTAGATGAGAAGGTGCCAGGGATGAGATACTCCCAAGGACCTATCACCAGGGACCTGTTTCCACTGGCTAAGCCCCATGTCCTAGAGGATCTACGCCCTTCCCCAATAGAACCTACAGATGGAGACTGCGTTCAGACGTGTGTGGAAGAGACAACAGACTCAGCCCATCTACATTCCATTGGTTCCTTTCTTCTAGAGACCCCTAATATATGCAGCATGTCTCAAATATCTTTAAACAGCAATGGAGGATTCGATAGGTGGGTAGATTAGTAGCAGACAAATACATAAATTTTCAGATATCAGTTTACAGCTCATTGGAATATAGAGAAAAGAATGAAACTGTGGTTTCTAGAGAAAATAAGTAAGTGTTTTAAAACATGTAGAGAATGAAAAGGGAAAGCGCTTGCCAGATTTTCTCAGAATAATTCCTGTTTGAGATATCTAAAAGTTGAGCAAAAAAATAAAATCAATGAAGTTATGTATGCAGTCCTTAGCACAATGTATGTAAATGTCGATAAAAATGTATGTCAATAAATGATTAAGTATTAATTATAGATGATTAACAGCTATGGTAAAGTAACTTTCTCTCTCTCCCTCCTTCCCTCCCTCCCCCTCTCTCTCTATTTCTCATGGGTTCTACAATTCCAAATTCTTTTCATGGAAATTTGAAGTATTTTCTAACTTCAAGACTTTATTAAAGAAACATTTTTTGAAAGACATCAAACCTTCAATAGTTTATTTAGGGAAGAGAGAGAGAGAGGGCGGGAGAGAGAGAGAGAGAGAGAGAGAGAGAGAGAGAGAGAGAGAGAGAGAGAGGGAGATGGTTGCCAGAAGAAAGGCAAGTCAGAGAAGAGATGAAGCTGTGTCATAGACTTCCATGTTTCTGTTGCAATCCCTGTAGAAGTTACCGTCCTAGGATAGCCATGGATAGCTCAAGCTGAGGCTATGGTCCCTAAGGCCTTTCAGAGCCCAGGCCCTCTCCGTCCAGCAATTCTTTCTTCTGAGCATCTGCATATCTGCATATGAGAAAAGAGACTATAGAAATGGTACATGTGCTGCCAATGACACCTGCATAGCATTATCTTTACAAAATTGTTCTGCTCAAATCCAGTTGTTGAAAACTAGTCAACAAGCCCAGCTAGACGTGAGCGATGTATGAGTGGGGAATGCTGGGAATTGTAGTCCATGGTGGAAACTGTGAGTCCTAAGATCCCCAGGTCTGTGGCAACGCACTTGTGAAAGGAAGTCAGAAAGTGAAGCATGAACTGATCAGTAAGAGAAAACCTAAATCAAGGGAAATTCAATAATTTTCTTTCTTTCTTTCTTTCTTTTTTTTTAGTAAGAATAAAGGTCTTAAATTTGAGAGAAGAGAGCATTCAAAGAGTTGGCAAAGGATCACCCATTGAAGCTTCAGGTTTAAAAATGAGAAATGGGTGGGGAGATGACTCCGTGTGTAAAGTTCATATGAATGAGGACCTCAGTTCAGAGCCACAGCACCCATACAAACAGCTGAGTGTGACAATGTGTGGGGAGGCTGAGGCAGGAAGATCACTGGAGCTCCGCGACAGGCAGCCCATCTGGAGTGGCTTGATGATGCTTGTATTCTAATGCTCATACTGGTTCCTCAAGACCCGGCTGCCCCAGAGAGGAGGGAGTCTGCATGTAAACCCAAGGGATGCTGTGTGACCTTGCCCCAAGTTATTTCTGATTGGTGAATAAAGATGTCAATAGCTAATCGTTGGGCAGAAGAGACGTAGGTGGGGTTTAGGATTCCTGGGCTTGGAGTAGGAGGAGAACCACTAGGGGAGAAGGTGAATGCATGGACAAGAAACCACTATGGGTTGGGTGAGTCAAATACGGCCAATTAGAGTTAAGAGCAGTCCAGATGAAATGAAGTCAGTAATATCTCAGGGTTATCGATAGGAAAGTAGATTCTAATAGCATAAARGGTAGATATGTGCCCAGCTATTATGCTATTTAAGGYTTATTGTAAATAATAAAAGTTGTGTATCCTTTAGATGGAACTGAACGATTGGGGGGGAGGAGTAGAAATCCTGGATTGGGATTAAAAACTTCAGCCACACTAATCAGTAAGCTCAGCAGTAAGCCTATGCCAGGGAGAGACCCTGCCTCCAAATACACGATGGAGAACAGTTGAGAGAAGGCACCTGCCGTGGACTCTGTACATGCACGTGTGTGCCTGCCCACACGCAAATGTGCATACCCCCGTGTGCACGCCACGCACAAAAATTAATCAATTAATTAGTTAAAAAAAAATAAAGATGAAAAATAATTCCYGAAAAGGTCGGAACTTGGAACAGAAACCCAGATGGGAATTTGGCTTTCCAACCAGTGGCGAACGTAGCACGTTGTCCCCCAGAGAGGTTCGTGGGCCTCCGGACCAGCCAAGCTTCCCACGCCCGCTGCTTATCTGTAGCGAGCCATGTGGAATGCAAACAGAACCGCGACGAACAGAAGCAGCAGACGTGTCTCCTTTGCCATCTTTTYCCCTCTGCCAGCAACTGTAACGATGGAGAGGAAGAAGGACCAGGCTGGTAAAGGGATCGGGGCCTCTGAATGAAGGCAAGTGAAACTCCCTTGGTTTGCGGGACTGACAATATGCAATAGTGCTGCGAGCCTCGGAGATTGCACGGTGCACCCGCGTCAGCAACTCCCTTTAGGAACATATTTACAAGCGAGGGGAGGTCTTTGGGGGGCAGAGGAAATTCTAGAATGAGAACCACGGCCCCTTTTAACTCCTCCAACATACAAAGCTAGTGCAGACGAACAGCTCTCCAGGGCAGTCCTAGTGGCAAAGTTAAGAGGAATTTCCCTTCTTTCCAGACTCAAAAGGTCAGCTTCAGATCCCAGACTTTTAGAGGGCCCATTGATCTTCTTGGAGACCTTTGTCTCTCGTCTTTCTAAGCAATGTGTTCTAGATAAAACTGTGAGCAGATCGGAAGAGGACTGGGTATTCTAACTTTAGCCATAGATGTGTAAAGTTACAGGATCAGACGAGCAGGTGAAAATCTTCATCGTAGAGAAGCAAGCTGGTCGCTGCCGTAGGAGAGGGCGGCCCTACGTCTGCRCTCTGGCTTTGCTGTGAAGGACCGTTCTTCCGTTTGGCTAACATGTCAATGGGTTTTAGGTGAGCCAACTTTGAATGGAAGTTTGGTTTGAGCATGGGAACTGGGAAGATCCGAAGGTACCAGAAAGGTTCGTGAGACGGGGAGTAAGTAGGGTGGCCTCAGGTTTGGGGGTTGTTACACCTGTAAAGTTCAGGATTAAACTATCCAGTCAGTTTTCTTTTTGTCCAAATTGTTCAGTGGAGGTTCTCAGATCAAAAGTACTTTCATGAGAATTTTTTTTTCTCCCAAGGAAAGGCTTGTGTTGCAGAGAGAATCAAAGTGACAAACTGGAATAGGGTGGTTCACACAGGTGGGAACAGGCCTGCCGAAGACTGCGCCACCTGGAGCTCTGGGCCACCCAGGACCAGTTAGGAAGCATCTATGTGCTTAAGGGCACCGTTTTAAAACACAACAGGCACACTCAGCCTCCTGGAGTAACAGACAGCGGGTAAAATGGGATTAATGAGTAAGATGGGAAAGCAAAGCAGGCAGTGTGGCCATGCCTGGAGGCTCCGCTGTGGGTGGGTGGATGGGCGGGTATATGGATGCATGGATGGCTCAAACGTGTTGAAGCAGAGGCTTTTTTTTCCCCAGAAATTTACAGTCACCTGGGGTGGGGGACAGTTGGAGGCAGTTTGGTGCCAAGATCCATGCAGATTAGTTTCTTTTTTGAGTCTCCCAGCAGCTAGGAAGGAAAAGTAGAGGATACAGAACGTGAAGTTTAAAGACCCGTCCTTCTTTCTCCCTTTCCCTGCAAGATGGTATAATGCCACCGTTTAGGGAACAACACACACTGTTTGAGCCCAGTAAATGCTTGCCCCTGAGAAGGATTGAGCCAAGGCTCCTCTCGGGTCCTTACGGGAAGTGCTGGTTGATCAGAAAGCTTGTCTAGAAGTAGAACAGCTACCTGCTAGCTAGCTAAGTCCCTAGCTGTCATGAGGAAGGATGTTCTTCACCCTCCTCCAAAGGACGGACTTCTCCACGCCGCCGTTCCGGGTAGGCCGACTTGACCTTGTCCTTTCTGGCAACCCAAGGGCTCTGGCTCACGTGTGCCCGAAAACCCCTTTGCTCAGCGGCCAGCAGGCGGCGGAGACTGAAAAGGAGGAGCGCCACCTAGTGTCGCTTCCAAGCAGGACCAAAGAAATTCAGACTCATTAACCCTTTCCAGAAGGAAGGACGGTATTGGAACAAACTCACCTTTGCCTTCCCACAATAAAAAAATACTACCCCACCCCAACCCCCTCAAAATCCCAGAAAATATCCAAAGCTGCTGATATGTGGGGAAAATGGCCCGATGTGACTAATTGGAACCAGGAACCAAGGAGGAACAAGTTGTCTGAAGACCTTGCCTATTCAATGACGCTGATAAGAGCACATCACGGGCGCCTCAGATCGAAGCTTCGAGAGGCACATACACGTTCATGCACATACATACACTGAGCCCAGTTCATGCACATACATACACTGAGCCCAGTTCATGCACATACACACACTGAGCCCAGTTTCTGTACATACATACACTGAGCCCAGTTCATGCACATAATACACTGAGCCCAGTCCATGCACATACATACACTGAGCCCAGTCCATGCACATACATACACTGAGCCCAGTTCATGCACATACATACACTGAGTCCAGTTTCGGTACAGCTTCTGGGCATTTGTTTTCATAATTGATCAGTCACATAGGATGTTCACACATTGAATGTTAGTATGTAATGTCAAACCATGGGCAAAAGGTAATGCAGAATCAGTCTTGTAATTCTGCTAGTAAGAAGGCTGAAGCTAGAAAACTCAAGGTTGAGCCCTCCTTGGTGCTAACGCAAGTTCAAGGCCAGTCTGGGTAACCTAGTGAAATCATTCTCAAAATAAAAGGTAAAATAAAGGGATGGAGCTGTGACCCAGTGTAGTACATGGCCCAGCACGCTTAAGTCCAATTTCTGAGGGGGAGAGAGAGTAATATAATGTGGGGTGTGTGTGTGGTATGTGATATGTAGTGGAAATGTGTGTATCTATTATGTGGTGTATGTATGCTGTGTTTGTGTGTAGTATGTAGTGTGTATGTTGTGGTTTGTGTGTAGGTATGATATGTGGTATGTATATATGAGGTGTATGTGTGTGTGGTGATATAGTATGTATGTGTGGTGTATAGTATGTGGCATGTGGTATRTCTGTGATATGTGGCATGTGTATGGTATGCATGTATATGTGGTATGTATTTGTGTGTGTATGGTGTGTGTCTGGTGATATAGTATGTGTAGTGTCATAAGTATGTGGTATGTAGCATGTGGTATGTGTATGTGGTAATGTTGTGTCTGTATATTGTGTATATGTGTATTGTGGTAAGTGATGTGTTTATGTTGTGTTTACGTATGCGATATATGTTGTGTATGTGTTGGCGTGTGTGGTATGTATGTGTTGTGTGTGTATGTGTGTGTGGTATGTGGGGCCTGTAAGTGGGGGATGGTGCAGTTGTGTCTGTATGTGTGTGTGTGTGTGTGTGTCTGTGTGTGTGTGTTAGAGTGACCAACATGTACAAAGGTTCCCTTTGTCCTCTTCTGCAACAGAGACTTGGTATTGTTCTATCTGTTCCGGAGTTCTCTGGCTTATGGTAATAATACTCCTTAGTGATTTGAGTGACTTGTCCTYATTTGTGATTGTCACATATGTCCATGTGTTTCATGTGGGCATTCTCCTTTTTTGCTTATTTAATATCTGCCTTTTCCTTAATGATTGTTCTGGTTCCTGACACATTCTAGCTAAGAGACCTTTATCAATGTTTTTGTGGGATTACCCTCCTCTCCTGGCTTCCTTTTTCTATCTCTCAATGTGTATCTTTGGATGAATATGGGCTCTTAATTTTAATGGAATCTTTCTAGATTTATCTCTGANAAAAAAATACTACCCCACCCCAACCCCCTCAAAATCCCAGAAAATATCCAAAGCTGCTGATATGTGGGGAAAATGGCCCGATGTGACTAATTGGAACCAGGAACCAAGGAGGAACAAGTTGTCTGAAGACCTTGCCTATTCAATGACGCTGATAAGAGCACATCACGGGCGCCTCAGATCGAAGCTTCGAGAGGCACATACACGTTCATGCACATACATACACTGAGCCCAGTTCATGCACATACATACACTGAGCCCAGTTCATGCACATACACACACTGAGCCCAGTTTCTGTACATACATACACTGAGCCCAGTTCATGCACATAATACACTGAGCCCAGTCCATGCACATACATACACTGAGCCCAGTCCATGCACATACATACACTGAGCCCAGTTCATGCACATACATACACTGAGTCCAGTTTCGGTACAGCTTCTGGGCATTTGTTTTCATAATTGATCAGTCACATAGGATGTTCACACATTGAATGTTAGTATGTAATGTCAAACCATGGGCAAAAGGTAATGCAGAATCAGTCTTGTAATTCTGCTAGTAAGAAGGCTGAAGCTAGAAAACTCAAGGTTGAGCCCTCCTTGGTGCTAACGCAAGTTCAAGGCCAGTCTGGGTAACCTAGTGAAATCATTCTCAAAATAAAAGGTAAAATAAAGGGATGGAGCTGTGACCCAGTGTAGTACATGGCCCAGCACGCTTAAGTCCAATTTCTGAGGGGGAGAGAGAGTAATATAATGTGGGGTGTGTGTGTGGTATGTGATATGTAGTGGAAATGTGTGTATCTATTATGTGGTGTATGTATGCTGTGTTTGTGTGTAGTATGTAGTGTGTATGTTGTGGTTTGTGTGTAGGTATGATATGTGGTATGTATATATGAGGTGTATGTGTGTGTGGTGATATAGTATGTATGTGTGGTGTATAGTATGTGGCATGTGGTATRTCTGTGATATGTGGCATGTGTATGGTATGCATGTATATGTGGTATGTATTTGTGTGTGTATGGTGTGTGTCTGGTGATATAGTATGTGTAGTGTCATAAGTATGTGGTATGTAGCATGTGGTATGTGTATGTGGTAATGTTGTGTCTGTATATTGTGTATATGTGTATTGTGGTAAGTGATGTGTTTATGTTGTGTTTACGTATGCGATATATGTTGTGTATGTGTTGGCGTGTGTGGTATGTATGTGTTGTGTGTGTATGTGTGTGTGGTATGTGGGGCCTGTAAGTGGGGGATGGTGCAGTTGTGTCTGTATGTGTGTGTGTGTGTGTGTGTCTGTGTGTGTGTGTTAGAGTGACCAACATGTACAAAGGTTCCCTTTGTCCTCTTCTGCAACAGAGACTTGGTATTGTTCTATCTGTTCCGGAGTTCTCTGGCTTATGGTAATAATACTCCTTAGTGATTTGAGTGACTTGTCCTCATTTGTGATTGTCACATATGTCCATGTGTTTCATGTGGGCATTCTCCTTTTTTGCTTATTTAATATCTGCCTTTTCCTTAATGATTGTTCTGGTTCCTGACACATTCTAGCTAAGAGACCTTTATCAATGTTTTTGTGGGATTACCCTCCTCTCCTGGCTTCCTTTTTCTATCTCTCAATGTGTATCTTTGGATGAATATGGGCTCTTAATTTTAATGGAATCTTTCTAGATTTATCTCTGARTATTTGACATCTTATGATTCTATAAGTTTTCTTTTTTAAAGATAGAAGTTTTAGAGTAGTCTTGGGTTGACAGGAAAGTTGACAGAAGGAACAGACGTTTCCTGTACATTCATCTTCCTGCCCATACACACAATCCACACTACCAAYACCCCATGGAGCGCGGTACTTGCTGTAACTGATAGGCTTGTGTTGACACATCTTTAGAACCCCAAATCTGTCACTTACACTCCTTCTTGGTGTGCCACATCCTATACGTTTTGGAAAATGTAATGGCAGGCATTCTCCATGGTAGAATATTTTGAATAAATACATTTTAAGTAAATGTTCTTTTAAACACGCGTCTTTTCTCTTGTGCTTCATCTGTTCATACACCTTCCTTCCGGCCTACTGTACCTGTAGCTGGACCTGTTCCAGAATGCCACACAGTGAGGCTCAAACACGGTCTGCTTCACACAGCACTGTGTGTCTCAGCGCCTCCATTTATTTCCTTGGCTTGTTAACTCATTCCTTTCTAGTACTGCCCCCTGGATGAACCAACTTGTCTTAACTAGAGTTACTATTGCTGGGATGAAATATCAATTAATGTGGGGAAGAAAGGACTTATTTTCCCTCACAGACCAGTTCATCATCCAAAGCAGTGAGGACAGGAACTCACACAGGGCAAGAACTAGGATGGAGGAGCTGATATCAGCCAAGGCCAGGGAGGGGTGCTGCTTACTAGCTTGCTTCTCATGCTCCTCAGCTTTACTATAGAACCTAGGACCACCAGCCAGTCGGTGGCCCTGCCCACAATGGGTTGGGCTCTCTCCCATGAATCACTAATTTTAAAATGGCCTACAGACTTTCCTATAGCCTGATTTTATGGAGACAGGTTCTCAGTTGAGGCTCTGATGACTTCAGCTTGTGTCAAGTTGACATAAAACTAGCCAGCACAGCGGTTTTTCCAATTACGTGCTGAAAGATATCACCATTGCTTTCATGATTTCTGCTTTGTTTTTGAGACAGAAAGGATCTCACATAGTCCACCCTGCTTCAAATTCACTCTATATATCTATATATTATTAGAGTTATAGCTACGTAGTTTATTTTATCAAATGCTAATGTGAATAGTGTTGTGTTTTTAAGTCCCGATCCCACTGGTTTATTGCTGGCACGTAAGAAAATGACCCGCTTTGTATATTAATGTTGTAGCCTACAACTTTGCTACCGTGAGTTCCAAGAGTGCTTTGTTCATTTGTTCAGATTGTCTACATAAACATTAGTAGATGGTTTTATTTCTTCCTTCTCTGCGACTACAGCAGCAGTGTTGGAATTGTGAAGAAATTTTAATATACATTTAATGTTGTGGCTAATAGAAAAGTAGGTGCTTAGGAATGGTATAGGACATCCAAGCACTGGTGTGGGCTTCCCAACGACACTTACAAAGAAGTCTCAGCAGTGATCACATAAACTATTTTGGTGGCTCTCAAGTTATACCTCAAAGGTTGCTAAGAAACACCCCACCACCTCTACCATCCCTTTAATGAAATAATATTATAGGTTTCTCTGAAGGTGCCTTGGATGGGATTACAGTCTGATGAGCACAGTCTATGGGTCACAAAGGGTTTCATAAGGAGGTTAAGATATGTTTTTTACTGCAAATATGTTTGTGGTGCGATTCCTAGAAAATACAGCCCTACAGCTGGGCAAAGAGAAAGGCCATCCTCAATGGTCATACACACTTTAAGTGTGGCTCATTGTTATATTTTCTGTATATGGCAAGCTTTAAAGGAAATAGTGTTAATTGTGCTGGAGTGTGAGGCTTCAGTTAGGCATCGAACTTTCCTTTACATGTTTCTTTAATTTTCTAAGTTCTTCTATTCTGCCTCAGAATGATTCTACAGTGTGTGTGTGTGCAGATATCACCACCTGTCTAGTATCATCCAAGAGACACAGACTGATAAATAACTCAATAACTCATTACTACAAATATGGAAATACCAACTTCAAACTTAACCAAATAGATTGGGAACATCTGAGCACTTGGTATATCATAAAAAAAAAAAAAAACAAACAGTCCAAGAACTTATTGACTACACCAAAGCATCAATGGATACAAAGACCCTTAACTTGTAATGCAACATACTGCAGTGGCGACAGTTCCACCTACCTGCTGTCTAACCACCAGTGGACATACATCAAGGGACACACAGGCAGAGAACTCTGCACTGTCTCTGGGGCTTCCGCTTAGTATGGATCCTGCTGTTTGACAAGGCCCACTCGAATCATTTTCGTGCATCCACCCATCTGTCTATCTGTCTATACCTGGTCCCACGCTTTGCTTTCAAGATCCCGTGACTTCTGTGCCTAAGCTGGGACCCTACTGCTTGCTCTACAAGAAGCTCTCTGAGCTAGTTAATACCTTATTTCTTATCTCTCTTTGCAGCTGTATGAGCTTTCTACCTTTGCTTCTAATAGGCCTCTCTGAACTCTGCAGCCTCTTCAGCCCTTCTGTAGTCATTGTGTGTGTATTACAGATACACATATAGATAGATACTGCATACTGCTACACATACATGTGCACACAAACACACACACACACATACACACACACACACGCACGCACGCATGCACTGCAACGTGTGATCTGAGAGTTAATAATAATGGTGACTAATACTGTTATAAAATAATGTATGACAGGAACAGCCAACAAAACCAATGGAGCCTGCATATTTAATGTTATTCAGTAAACTCTGACATTGCAGAAAGGCACATACATTTCTGTCTATGTAAGATAGCACTTACCTTCCCACTCTTCTTTTTTTCAAAATCTGGGCAAAAGTTTCCAGTAAATATCAAATTAGCATGTTATGTAGCTGGAGCCCTAGGCTAGAAGCTTGGTTCTAGAAAGGGTTATAGCAAATTAGTTCTAGCATGTGCACCAGAAAGGAACGGGGGCGGTTAGAGAGAGTTTTTAGCCAATAGAGCCTTGTTGGAAAAATGGAGGCTCATCTTTTAGAGGGCAACTTGACTGGATCTGGAACATAAGAGAGAAACATCTCTAGTAAGTCTGTAAAGCTATTTCCTGGGAGGATTGACTGAGAGGAAAAAGTACTTTCCACTGGAGGCCCAGATATATGGAGGTCTTATAGAAAAGTCGTTCCCTTTGCCCGCTTACCTTTACTCCCTTGATGGTGAAGTTTCTAACTTTTTTTTTTTTTAATGACACCAGAGTCCAGGTTCTAATCCTTCCAAAATGGACAGAAACCAGTGACTGTCCAGGAACCTCCAGGCCTTCCTTCATCACAAGACTTGGATTGTTAAGGTATCGACCATCCTGGAGCCAACATGTCGTACATTGTCAGCCTCTGCAGCCACTGTAGACTAGCCAGGAATGGGTCATTCCTCCACAGAACCCTGACTGATACAATCAAAACGAGCTTTTAGTTTACATAGAGAAAGAATTAAGGCAGGGGGTAAGGGGCGTGCATAAGGAAGTAGCCTTGGTCAAACCACCATCCCGTTAGCCATGGGATGTAGTTAATCCTGGTTTTACAAAGTGGTTTCAGAGAAGTCTGTATTGGGTAAAGAGACAACCTAGCATTCTTGAGATGATTGCTCCTACGCTGCGCTGATTTGTCCCCAGATTCCGTCATGGGGTGACCTATCTTTGAAGCTTTACTGTTGCAGTGTAAACTAACTATAGGTCTAAGGTAATAACTGGGTACTTTCAGAGACATTTTGAAAGGTCTAGAGCAGAATATTATCAAAGCTGACAAAAAACAAACAAACAAACAAACAAACAAACAACAAATATTTTACCTTAGCTGTGTGTCTGTTTGCCTTAAGGGCGTGAGCTGTTTTAGAAATCTACTTCTTCTTTATTGGTTAATGTGCCTTTCACCAGGGTCTTGCTTTGGATTCTCCTCAGCGCCCTGCGATTTCCATTAAAAGAATTTAGAGGCAGGCTGGAGAAATGCTTATCAGTAGAGAGTGTTCCGGCTGTCACAGAGGGCCTGAGTCTTTGTGTCAGGTGGCTCATAAGCCCTTGGCAACTCCAGCTCCACGAGATCAAATATGGCTGACCTCGGCAGGTACCTGAGAACACACACGCACTTGCACGCGCGCGCGCACACACACACACACACACACACACACACACGCAAACTCACTCATTCATACACATATGAATACATGGAAAATACAAATAAAATTTAAAAATGAATCTGAAAAACATTCAGATTAAACACGTATGCAGAGTAGTAGAGATATAGGCAAAGTTCATTACTAGAGTAACATAAAGCACTCTAACGAGTCAGCACAGGCCAGGGCTCCAAAGACTCCATCTACATTTTAGGCAGGCTTTATACTATCTTAAATTCTCTGGGACAGAAATCATTCCTATATAATTAATCAACCCATTCAGACTGACTTATAGGCGCAGGCAATGGCACATCTTTTTTTTTTTTTTTTTTTTTTTTTTTTTTTTTTNTTTTTCTGGCTATCAGAAGTTTCTTGCTAGACAATAATATTATGAGGTTTTGAACTTTGGATATGTATTTAGATTCCTTTCAATAATCACAGTCTCCAGTTCCAGTGCTTGGCTATACCAGCTGTTGATAGGGGAGAGTTCTACCCCTAGATAGTGTCTATCTCACTACCTAATACCTGTGCACTGAGGTGAGCCACAGTCCACTTTAAATAAAGGGGTCAAACACCAAATGAAAGCAGCGATACCAGGCTCTTACATTGCAGACGCACACAGAGGGTCTTTTTTAGCAGAAGTCTTTTTCTAAGTACCTGTTATATTTATGTCTGTATTTCACAGCTTGATGACAGGGACTCTTAAGTTGAAATGAAATGCCTACAAAGTCACATAACAGAGGAAAGGGGAAAAATAAATCAAGATCTTGAATTAGGATAGGAAGAGAGGAAGCGTTGTGTGGAAGGTGAGGTTTTTCTTAGGTTGCGTGTTTTAACTGGTCTTGAGAAAACAGAAATGAGTAGCTGAGACAGCCAGACAGGCTTACAGAAAGGGTGCTTACAAATGAAGAGTCCTCATGGGTCACAAGGAAGAAAGAATAAGGAGAAAGGGGTGAAGGAAACATGAGAGGTCTAATTGCAAACTCAGGATCTAAGTATTTGATGAAGGGGGTTTAACTCTCTATCCCCCAGGCAGCCCGTGTCTCCAGTACATCTGGGTTTCTCAGTAAAACATTTGTAGAAGTAAAATGACACTCGAAGAAACCCAGAAATTGGTGACAATGGGTGTTTACCACGGAAGCCTGGAAGGGAGTAATTACTTCCTGATTGTCTCTAACTGTTTTGTTACTAAGTCAACAAAATACAAATTGTTTGTTTTCAAACTGTTCCTTGGTGTTCTAGCAGTCTTTGCATTACCCCCAAAGAAATAATTGGATAAAGAGAGCAGTGGAAACATCCTAGGCTTTGGCAGATAACAGAGGGACTTAGAACGAGTGCCTCAGGGCTCACTGCGCATGCTCACCAGGGTGAAGACTGTCTTGCTGGGACTGCAGCCTTCCAGGTGGAGACATAAGAGCTCTCAGCATTAAACTGTGCAGGGGCGGGGCGGTGGGGGGGGGGAAGGGGGAGGGAAGGAGGGAAGATTTGGAACCATAGTTAGAGACATTACTGGTGCTTGGTAAATATCCTGACTATTGCACTACTATTTAGTGAAATTTCAGTATAATGTTATTCACTTGCAAAATAGCATTTGCGTACTCAGAATCCTCTTGGGGACAAAACATCCCAAGGAGACTGAGTAGGTGCTGATATGCAGCAGTCTTATTTGTTAAGACCATCTGAAGCCGGGCGGTGGTGGCACACGCCTTTAATCCCAGCACTTGGGAGGCAGAGGCAGGCGGATTTCTGAGTTCGAGGCCAGCCTGGTCTACAGAGT